>JAXGGA010003877.1:0-96041 GCA_038373865.1 Uloborus plumipes | reverse complement strand
TACCTTGCTACGGTATGATACTTACTCATCAATCAAATAAATGCTTAAATATAAATAAGAGGGTGGGTCCAATCTCACGTGTGATCAGAAACTCTCCAGTTTCCCCGACGGGAGTTTCTGAAGTGTTAATACTAATGAGTATTCTATTCATGTTCTAAAATACGATTTAAGCTTAATGCTTAAAACAGTTGCTTAAAACAGTTCATGCCAAATATGCAAGTCATTTAATGTCTTTAATGTTTTTAATCTGCTTGATATGAAAAAATTTTTATTTTCAATGTTCAAAACAATCATTTTCTAGTTTGTGTACAGTTCTAATAAAATACTAATAGGTATTTTTTGTTTATAACTACACATCTTTTATAATTTAAAATTCATACTTTTTTTAAAAAAAATTGAATTTAATTTACGCAGAAGAATGAGTTGAAATATGTGTTGAAGTAAGTTAAACATAGAGAAGAAGCAACTATTTTAGTACTTATTTATTAAAAACGCTTTTAAAACTGCCGTACACTTAAAAAAAAATAGTCATTCCAAAATCCCTTAAAGCTTGTAAAATATATTATCAAAATATAATAAATGTCAGCAATAAAAGTCCAAAATATATCTTGAATCTATATCTTTAGTAACGTTAGATGAGAGGATAGCTGGACTGTGTGGCAATTCCACATTGGTTGTTCTTATTTCTGGACATCTTGATGTAACCTTGGTCACCCCAGGAAGTTCCCCAACTATACAAAGAAAACAAAGTAAAACATGTAATTTAATAATATAAATAAAATCAACATATTGTTTTATGCATTGGAAATATATAGCAGTGACTTAGCTTCCATTGCTGCGTCTAATTTCGATTTTTAAGTAATTATTACAGAATTGTGTGCTGTTATTTAGGATGTATAAAATAACCCTAGAATCGTTTAGAAAGGTTAATTTTACTTGATTGAACGCGTGTTGGTTGTAATGTTATACAAAATTGCAGGAATTTCTAAAGCTTATGTTAAAGAAAACTCACGTTTGAAAGCAAACACGAAAGTATGTATGATGTATTTTCTGTAAAATATAAAATAGCACCTGTCGTACGAGTTAAAAATTTGTGTATACCGCCTGAAACAATGTAAAATTGGTATTGTATTTAGATTCCATTATGAAAGCAAATTGGAGTCATGAAAATAGCCTTTAACATTGAACCAACCCTCAAACTAGAAAAGCATGATCTGCATATACCTGTTCTTTACCAACCAATAATCAGCGCCGTTTTCTGTTCCGTAACCGACGGCAAGAACTCCATGGTCCAAGAGGGTGCTGCTGCATTCTGGTTCATCATAGATACCACCTCTGAAAAATGAATTGGTTCATTATTAAATTTTATTTGCCAACATTTAAGTTTCCCCACAAGGAATTTTATGTTGCCTAGAGCAATCCATGCCAAAATATTACTGGGGGGAGGGGCGATATTAAATGGCGAACCATTATACAACATGGACGCCGTCAATTTTAAGCATCTTGAAAAATCCACCGACTGGAGCCAGGTTTGAATTTGGGTATAAGACCACTCTCTTGGCTACAGCTCGAACATTATCAAAATAAGATTGCTCCAATACATTCCACCACCCCTCAAAGTTTATTATATCCTTTTAGCATATGAGTCTGAAGTTTTAAGAATATGTGTTTACCGCTAGGCTGGGATGCATTATGCATGTTTATAGTGTAGAAGCTTCCATAGTCCTTATGTTGCTATTTTCTTCATTTTATAACATTTATTTCAATTTCAGAAATCTTTTATTTAATCTCAAACGCTGCTTACACTAGTTTTTCACCATCATTTCTCTTGGGAACTGACGAATACGTTGAAGTTATTACTTATGCAAGATCAATCGTTATTGCAATGCTTGTACTTGGCCACATATCTTTTATACCTTACTCTGTAAACCACTGAAAAATTATCTTTTGTGGAGACTCTTAACATGCGATTTGCAACTAAGCACCAAAGATTAATTCGAAAGTACAGTTTGGAGACCTATAAGAGGCATTGAATTGTTTAAAGTAAAGCAAATTGAATGTTCCCCGAATCGATAGAAAAGTTCGTAAATTTGTAGTTTAGGGTAACAGGTATAGCCGAGGAAGTACAATAATATCTTCCAAAGAATATACACTGGCGGAAAAAAAAATCCCAACACCAAGAAAAATTTACTGTAGAGTCATGAAATTTGGGTAATGCAATTGTCTAGTTGACATGTTAAGCTGATTAAATGTACAAGATCACTGGCTAATTTAAGCTCAAGAAAATGCTGTGCAAATGTGAAATTATGTTAATTTAATAGTAGGTGTAACCTCCAGAATTTTGAAGACAAGCCTGAAAGTGTGCATGCATTATGTCATACAGGTACCGAATGTCACTTTGTGGTATGGAGTGCCATGCTTGTTGCACTTATTGCGTCAATATTAGGACCGTTATTGCTGACTGCGGATGATGCTCGAAGTGCAGTCCAATGATATCCCATACGTTAGTAATTGGAGACAGACCTGGTGATTTTGCAGGTCATGGTAACATGCCAGCACTCTGTAGAGCACATTGCGTTACAGCAGCGATGTAAGGGCGAGCGTTATCCTGTTGGAAAACTCCCCCTTGAATGATACTCATGAAGGGCTATACTACTGATTAAATTACCAGACTGACGACAAATTTTCAGTTAGTGAGTTTGGGATAACCACAAGAGTGCCCCCGTTCTTGTTGGAAATTGCTCCAGAGACCATGACTCCAAGTGTGGGTCCCGTGTGTCTAGGCCGTAGACCGCTTGGATGCAGGCGGTCCCATGGCCTCCTTCTGACCAATATACAGCCACCACTAGCACTAAGGCAGAATCTGTTTTCATCAAAAATTACAACAGATCTCCACTCCGACCTCCAGTGAGCTCTGTCTTGGTACTACTGCCGTCGAAAACAGCAATGGTTTGCAGTCAATAGAATACCGGCTACAGGCTGCCTGTCTCTTAGCTGTCCTTGAAGTAAACAGTTTCTTACCGTTCCTTGGGTCACGACGGTACCAACTGCAGCTCGAAAGTCAGCGGCACAAGCAGTACGATGCGCCACAGTCGTACCCAAGATTCGGCGATCTTCCTTCTCAGTCGTGCCACGTGGCAGCGCGGAACTCGATCTTCTTGAGGTAGTGCTATCCATTGACCATAGCTTCAATAATCATGCATTGTGGAAACATTCCACTCCAAGTCTTTCTGCAATATCGCGAAATGAAAATCCACCTTCTTATAGCCAAATTGTACGACCTCGTTCAAACTCGGTGAGCTGTTGATAATGGCTTCTTCCTCTTATTAAAGGCATTCCTGACTAACATAAATGCAATTCGTCAAATTTCACGGAAAAATAATACACGGAAAAATTCACAACACACCTTTAAAACAAGCATTGTTTGCATGTTCTGAGTGACGTCAGCTGCGCCACACTTATGCGCGGGGCGCGAAATTTCAATCGATGTCATCTTTCAGTTGTATAAACACGCCTACCAAATTTCGTTTATCTAGCTTACGTCTTTCTTGGTGTTGGGATTTTTTTTTCCGCCAGTGTAGTTAAATATAGATTGTAGAGAATAATCTTGAAGTTCGAAACTCACAACGTCTATAAATATACTGGGGCTTTCTTCTTGAAGTGTCCTTAATCTGTACAGGACTCAATGTAATATGAAGAAACAGAAAGTATCGAATATTTATAGAGCGAGCGAATGATGTTATTGTAGGCAGCAGAAAATCCTTTGACTTCAAAGTGATTGTCTGCAGAGTCTAAAGAAAAGAGCTGTAATTTGCATAAAAATGGTGGGCAGATCCTGATGAGATTGACTGCGGCCTGTAGAGAGCATCAACTCCCGCATGAGTACATTATACTACTTGTTGAATAATATGAATTATTTTAGTAAATATATGAATAATAGTTATGAATTCATTGAAAAGAAATTTCTTCGGATACTTTCTGACAGTAACAGTAAAAAATCATTTTGGCTTACTGGTAGAGTTGGAAGCTTTCCTGGCTGGCATCAATGGCTACAGAGATGGGTCCAACTGTGGCGACCGCTTTCTGAAGAGCACTTTCATCACCAGTTGGAATGTCAACATATCCGGTCACGCCAGCACCTCTGCCGGAAGCTTTGTAGTGGCAAGTACCATCCTATAAACAAAGAGAAAAAATAGGGAAATTTTACATTTTATTTATGACTTAAAGATAATGCTTTTACCAGTAGAGAAATTACAAGTTTAGGCATCCATTTCAAAGCTTTTTGAGGGGAAGGGGCTTAGAGATGAGTCTTCCCCTGCTCAAATGCTACATTTGCAATCAGATAAATAATCTACTAGTGGCGTACATAGCGCCCCCGCAGCCCTCGCGGCGCGAAGGGGCACAAAAGGTTTGAGGACGCACGATCCAGAAAAAAAGCACTATAAGGTACAGGGGGAAATATTTTAATATTTTAATAGGTGGTGGGGGGCATACTTACAAATCTTGCGGGGGAGAGCATCTTAGTCTGTGTACGCTACTGCTCTACTGGTTTTAACTACATGAATTAAGCAAATAGTTCCAATTTATGATAGTGTAGGGAGGAACTGATAGTTTTCCGGAAAATCATGAAAGTAATATTTGTCGCACGAAACATATGTATTAGGAAAAATGCGTTGTAATATAAAGTAAAGGAATAATTTCCCTTTATGTGGTAATTTGAAATGTTTTGCTGGAAAAGGAAAATACACAGAGAGATGTAAATTTCCCCCATTTCTACTTTAAATTGAACGTTATACATTCTGACGTTTTATTAAATATCTATCCCACGACCATATTTTATTCATCTTCCCTTTCGAGAACTCAATTTTTTGGAATGTTCCGTTTCATTATTTTAGATTGAAATGCAGCTGATTTAACCGTTCCAATAATTACACGATACATATATGAAGAGCATAAATTTATCAACAGAATAAAATGAAAGCCTGATTTTTCCGTGCACAATTCTAAACTTCTGAAAAGGAGACTTCATTGTGATGCGAAGCTTTATTTAACTAATTTTCTTTACTCATACACAACCTTCTCTTGAGCATTCTCATTTTGCTCTTTATAGACAAAAATCAACTAACTGCTTACAGAAATTAGTTTGACCTACTCTTATACCAATTGGGTAGCTAGCAAACTAAAAAGTGTTCTAAAAAGTTTCTTCATATTTACATTTTTTGATATTGCATTTCTTGTTTTTGCTTATTTATGTGTAGTGACGGAAGAAATCGTTCTTAAAACTTTAAGTTTTCGTTTTATAAGCTATACTTACTTGAGCAGTGTATGGATAGGATTTTTCAGTGTCAATACCGCCATTTTGTTTGATGTATGTGAAAGCAGAATCCATGAGTCCGCCTTCGCATCCCAAATTACCTATAAAATATTTTTTAAATGATCAATGCTCAATATTGGATTAAAAAGCATTAAACATCATTTAATCTTCTTAAAAATGCAGTATTTGGAAGCTGAAACACATAAGAGGTAAAATACAATAAAGTTCTTATATACACTCAGGCACATTGAAAATAGCGACCCAAGAAGAAATCGTCGGATTAAACAGCGACTGCGTCTACAGTGGTGCCAAGCCACATCAATGTGGAATGTCACAGATTGGCAAAAAGTTGTGTTTAGTGATGAGTCTCGGTTTGTTTTAGGAATTGATGATAACCGTGTACGGGTGTGGAGGCGCCCAGGTGAGCGGTACAATTCCTCCCACACTGTTCTACGTCACACTGCCCGCACTGTAATGGTCTGGGGGGCCAAATCCTATGATAGCCGGTCCAATCTAATTGTGATGCGTGGAAACTTAACCGGCCAAAGTTACGTTGATGATATTCTTCGACCCCATGTAGGACCTTTCCTAAATGGTCTCCCAGGGGCAATTTTCCAGCAAGATAATGCTCGTCCGCATACAGCAAGAGTTGCTCAAGACTTCCTACGTCATTTTCAGACTCTTCCATGGCCGGCCTGTTCCCCGACTTATCCCCTATAGAGCATGTGTGGGATCAACTAAAACGACAGATGCCATTGTGTCACTCTGTGCGTGATTTGGAGTTGGCTGTTACAAATTTGTGGGCCCATCTGCCTCAGGACAACATCAGGCGTCTAATCAACTCAATGCCGGACCGTGTGGCGGCATGTATTGCAGCTAGAGGTGGTCCAACGCGCTATTGAAGTTGCTCTGTATTTGTGTCCTTGCAAACCCTGTATTCGTTCAATTGTCTTGATTTTGAGATCAAGTGAATCTCTCATCTGTATCATTATGTGTATTAAATTTCATTTCAATCCGATGCTTTCTTCTTGGGTCGCTATTTTCAATGTGCCTGAGTGTATACTACACCGTAAAAAGTAGATGTTGTTTTTACAGTATAATACAGCTAATTTTATAGTAATAAACTGTAAAATTGCTAGTTTAACGGTAGTAGACTGTAAAATTGCTAGTTTACAGTAATAAACAGTAAAAGTTACACAGTTTTTATTACTATGCATTTTACAGTTTAAAACTGGAACCTCTGCTGCCAGCAGCGGCGTACGCAGACAAATCGTTTCAGAAGGGGCTGAGGCGAAACAAAGGCTGTGATATCAATACTAATTTAATTTGATAAAAACACATTTTTTTTAATAGTCATAATTGTTATGAAAAAGAAAAAGCGTTTGAACGAAAACAGAAAACGATAAAAATAAAGTATAGAATTTTTTTGTTTTACTGACAGGGATGTTCTTGAATCACATGCTTGCACATGTATTGCAATTTGTGCTTTAATATCGATCATTTTACTGTTGTTCCTAATACTGGGTTTCATTCACGTCTGTTTAAATATAATGAAAAAAGATATATGAATGAACAAGCATTAATCAGTGTTTCTGAAACATAGATTTGCAGTAAAAGTGAACAAAATTGAATATCGTAAAATAATGATAAATGTAACAGTAATACAATAAACTAGACGAGTCAAAACTTTAAAGAAAATTCATTTATCTTATTTTCTTTTGGTTTTGTCTTATACCGAATTATTTTACCGGAAAACTCTTTCTGATGTTGCGACTTTGAAAAGTAATGAAGGAAAAAAAAAATGTTGAAGCTTAAATGCAAAAAAAGCGTTTTAAAAATTTCGGAGGGGGCTGCAGCCCTATCAGCCCACCCCCTGAGTACGCCACTGGCTGCCAGTATTATACTGTTATTTTTACACCATAACACAGCTACTGTTATGGTAATATTGTTAATTTTACAGTAATAAACTGTAAAATTTCTAGTTTTACAGTGATAAACTAAAATAGCTAGTTTATTACTGATTTTAGTTTTAAACTGGAACCTCTGCTGCCAGTATTATACTGTAAAAACAGTAGCTTATTTTTTTGTAGTGCAGCAAATAAAGTTGTTCCTGCTGACAAAGCTTACATACCTTCTGGACCAGAACAATCGACCAAGTTTTGTTCACTAAGCGAAATCAGATTTCCTGTAGCTTTCTTATGCTGACCTTCTAGAGAACCGGTGGTTGAAAAAGCCCAGCAAGATCCGCATTGGCCCTAGAAGAGAAGACATTTAAAATTTACAAATAATATATACATAGCTCATATTTTTTTCAGATCAATTCAGTTTGATTTTTTTTTTTTTTTTTTTTGCAGTTTAGTTTCAACTTTCACGTCTTCCTCTGGGATTCCTTATTAGTTTTTTTTTTAATCCCTCAGTTTTAAAGTATTCCTTAACAGACCTGCATAGAAGGAAGAAACACAGCTCAAATATAAAAGATAATTAATCCGATAAATATAACTTAGGGCTACAAACCGAAAGGTTTGGTCATTTTTTTACATAAGCCCAGTATATTTTACTTTTTATTATTTTAACAGTGCAGGACTTAATACTAAACTCCGTGATGTTTCAACTGAATATTGAAAGTACAAATCTTTATTAAATGCTTGGGATCAAAAGTATTCAACGAATATCTTATAACGTAAGGAATGAGTTATAGGGGCAATACAAAAAGTTTCAAAAATATTCTTTTACCTGATTCTTGATTCCAGTAACAAGTCCTTGTTGTCTCCAGTCCACGGTGTCAGGAAGATCAATGTTAGATGGTGGGACGAAAGTAGTTCTGGATTTGCTCAATCGAGTTCCTTTGTATCCATTGAGTGTTTTCACAAATTCATCATGACTCTAAAATGGAAAGAGAAAAAAGGACTAAGAGAAATTTCACTTAAAATATTTTCTTGCATTAAAATAGCCGCTAATAGGGAGGTATCTGGTTATTACTATTTAAAAGATTATTAATTCCATATTTTAAGAGCCATACGTTATAATAATTCGAACTTACCATATCAGCATATTCGTTCAGTCCTTTTTTGTAAGTATGCATTCCAAGATCGTATTCCAGATTGTGCTTTACAATCTGGGCCACATGGTTTTCCCACACCAATCGACGTGCAGCTTCTTCACTCCCTTTATATTCCTTATTGAACGTTTTCTAAAAAATAAAACCGATAAAAATACATTAGCAAACAACTGTTTAAAAACTATTCTTCTATTTAAATATTATTGCTGTTTTTAATATTATAAAATAGTTAATTTGATTCAGATCATTGTACTATCCCATTTTGCTCCGAATAATAAGTTTTATGCTTTTTTTTTTTTTTGCTTATTCGTTAAATATTTTTCCAAATTGGCATTTTTTTTGATCCCGCGTTATCTCTAGTGCCTCTCGGCCCCTTGTGCAAGTGCCCACTGTGTCTATTTAGGGGCCGTGGTGGCCCGATCGGTAAGGCATCGGACTCGTGTCCGGAGGGACCCGGGTTCGATCCCAGCCGATCAAAGATCCACCGCCTTGATTAATGGTGGCTGGGAGGCGTTAAAAATGTCGTGGTCACAAAGTCCTCCAAGTGAAACGATACCTCTGGGGGTGCTGGGCCTAGGGTTTGCTCGACCCTGGGTTCTGGTTCAAAATTAAGAACAGAGCGCCCTTCAGGGCCCTATCCCGGTTAAACCACGAAGCTGTGGTAGGTACGGGGGACCCTGGAGGTGTGAAATGAAATGAAATGAAATGTGTCTATTTATAAACGAGGGCGAGTTAATAGCAAAACCAAAGTAAACATACTGTTTGTCCTTCAAAACCGCGCTTAGCACTCGTGAAGCATTCCACTTATAAAAGGGGTAATGGGTTGTGAGTGGGAACTTTCCCCTTATTATTTTACTTATCACCCCTATTTTGTTAAGAAGACCTGACGCATGCGTAAATACGCGGAAGATTTTACCTAAGAAAACCAGACAGTATTTTCATATTTCTAACAAAATACGAAGTGCAAAAGTTTTTTGCAAAACTTTTTTTCGAGTAAGTCTAACTCTTAAAACTAATTTTCACTGAAATATATTTGATCGAAATTTGGAAACATTTGTTAAAAAAATAACTGACCTTAAAGTTTGCCCAATGTTGATCAAAGAATGGGTCAAAAGGAGCAGAAGCAGCGTTGATCCCTACAGCTGAAATTGCAATGACTGCAAATAATTGCAGGAAAGAAGTCATCTGGAAGTATTTGAAAACAATATTTTGATTAATATTGATACAAAGAAATTAAAATGCAATTTTTTTATTGATTACGTTTTAATAGAGATTGGTTTTTGCGAAATAGATCTGACCAAATGATCGTAATTAAAGAAATGAACTTTAAGATTATTATTAACTAGAATTAGTTTTGGTTTGAGATGTGTTTCGTTGTCTTTAACCTCTTCCCGGCTTTTCCCGAGCTGGACTCGGGCAAGCGAAATGTTCCATTCTGGCTCATCCCGAGTGTAGCTCGGGCACTGTGAAAATTAACACTGCACAACCAGTCTTTCCCGAATTATTTCACATGTCCCTTTTATGGTTTCGGATGCTTTTATTTACTATTGTTGCTACTCTAGATAACATAACTATACAGTGTTTTGAGCTGTAGATTTAAGATAAGAGTAGGCGCCAACTCCAAAGTATAATGATTTCTGCCATACAGAAAGCCAACTTTACAGGTAAATACTCATTTATTACTCATTTATTTAAATAGATATTTTTACATTTATTTTTAGGAAATGTTGCATGCGAATGATACTATTATGTTTAAAAAGATATGTATGTATGAAAATAAGCATAAAAAAATTTGACATTTTTTGATCCGTAATCCCGAAATTACTCATTTATTTAAATAGATATTTTTACATTTATTTGTAGGAAATGTTGCATGCGAATGATGCTATTATGTTTAAAAAGATATGTATGTATGAAAATAAGCATAAAAAAATTGACATTTTTTGATCCGCAATCCCGAAATAAAATGAGCCTGGAAGGGGTTAACGTTGTGTTTCGTTTTTAAGCCAATTACTTACAGAAAAATATATTCACACTTATTTTCTACATTACAATAAGTTTGGACTGTTCGGCAATAAGGATCTTGTGAAGATTTCTTCTAGTTTATTACAAAAACAGTTTGTAAATTTACAAATATAATCAAAAGTAAATCGTATTAACTAATTGCATCACCATTAAAAATAGAAAGTAAATTAAATATTAAAAATTTAAAATGTCATAATAGTTCATTACATCCCACTGTTTTTCTATAAACTCCATTCACAATCATTAAACTTTGATACCTAGTTTCTTCGATTTAGAAAAAAAAATATTTTAAGAATGTAATATTACAAGTCTACATCTGTCGCTAAAATCCATTTTTTTTTTTTTTTGACAAACATTTATCTGAATACGAAGACACATTTTCTCTGAGCCTATTTCAGAGTGAGCATACGAAAAGTATTAAATAATTATCCATGTGATTGAAATGTTTGGAAAACAGCTTTCATTTAGAACAGCAAAACTAACATGAACGTACAAAAGGAAATCGCTCGTTCATAAACAGAAAACTTTCATCTGCTACACTTAATTATGACACGGAAAACTTTCATTACTTAAGCAATAATACAAATATAATTGTTTTTAAAATCATAATTAAGAGATTTATTTTGACAAAATGCTATAAAGAATGCTTACCTTTATGATTATGATTAAATATCCTATACAACTGAACTTTCAGTACGTGAAAGGAGATCTGATCGTGTGCCGTGTTAGAAGAATTGAAGTTTATATATGAATTATGTGACACAAATAAGTGATTAATGTTTATAATTTGAACTTGTTTAACTTATGATCTGAACTGATAACACAGTGCGATATCGAAACGAAGTTTTATCAAACCGTAAAACAACAGAACGTTACGTTTCTAATCAAACCTGTCGTGATTGTTTCTATTTTAAAGAGTGCAGTGTCACCGATTTTAATGAAGAAATCGTAAAGATTTATCACATGGGCTTAAAATTCATCACAACACGTGAAATTATCAAATTAATAATTGAACTATTTATCTTGAAAGATACTGAAAGTTAGAATTAGTTTAGCATTCTGAAAAAACAAAAGCGTGGATAACAAGAGTTGGGAAAATTGAAATTTTCGGTATGGAACAATCATGACGATTGTTCCATATATTTTCTGACATTTTCAAAGTCTTGTTCCAGTTTTCACCTAAATTATACCCTTGTAAAAATACAACTTAAAAAAAAAATCGTTTAACTGCTGTGCAATGTGACGTACCTTTCAATGCAATTTTTGAGAATGAAAGCATGATTAACGCGAATAGAGACATTTTTGAAACCTTGACATGTCTTTCTAAGTAAATACATTATGGGAAAAAACATGTGTTGATAATAACGATTGCTCCGCACTTTTTATGCAATTTTGAAATTTTTATTCCATTTGTCTTCTAAAGTTTAGTAAATAAAAATAAAGTAGTGATTTATATTTTTCAGATGCAACTCTATAGCAGTGTGTTCATAATAACTCGTTCTATCGTATGTGATTTGACGAGTCTTTCAGTTCGTTTTGAGAAGAAAAAAAAAAGAACTGAAATTTTTAGTGTCCTTAAAATTCATTGGTGTTGCATAATGATTTATCTACCGTAAAACGGAGTGTAAAAGAACAGCGAGGTGATTCGGAACAAAACTTCCTGATCATACAAAGAAATTCTTCATAAATATACCGTCAGGTATTTTCGGCAGTCAAATTTCTAAACTCTTTTAACTACTTTTTTTTACAATCAAAGCTGAAAAGTGTACCGATTGACTCCATTTTACCGTACACGTTTCATTCCATTCTCGAATTGTTATTCCATGATATCCTTTTCTCTCATGTGATTTGATGAATATTTTAGTTCATTTTGACATAACAAAAGAACTGAAACTTTTTTATAATTAAAACTCACTGATGCTGAATCATAATTATTGTTTCGAACTTTCGCACACAATTTTCAAAGTGTTATTCCACAATAATTATTTCTATTATGTGATTTAAAGAATCTTCCAGCTCATTTTGAGAAAAACAAAAGAACCGAAATTTTTAATATGCTTAATATTTTTTGGTACTGAATCATACTTATTTGTTTAAACGTTTTGTGCTATATCGGAAGCGTTATTCGATAGTAATTTGATTTTTTCATGAGATTTTACGAACGGTTCAACTCATTATTTATATTAAAAGCAATTCAAAGTTCTGAACGCAAAAATGCAAAAAGGCTTAAAAATCTCTATATTATATAAAAAAAATGTGTTACGATGCGTTTTTTTTTCTCCTTAGTAAAACAATTAGCATATTAACTAAGATCAAGATTTATTTTCTTTTCTTTAAATTCAAAAGACAATAAAACTAAAACAAAAATCGTGTAAACGCGAAATTCCAGCAAGGTATAGAATTTCATAAGCCAAGTTCGGTTCACACATGGATGATTTCTTCCAAATACGCTTAAAGAGAGTGTAAAACATTATCTATCAACTTAGCTAAAAATGCATGATTTTTCTTTTTACTTTCTTCTATATCTAATATATAGAAGAAAGTATTGGTTTCGTGAAAATTTTCGAATGTCGAATTTTGACGGATTTGCACGTTTTGAGGTGCGCTGAGTCCATTTCGACCATTTTTGGAAAATGTCTGTCTGTGTGTGTGTGTGTGTGTGTGTGTGTGTGTGTGTGTCTGTCTGTGTGTGAGTCTGTATGTGTGTGACCAGTTTTTGTGGCCGCGCTAGAGCAAAAACTACTGCATGAAATCGAACAAAAATTTTTGCACATATGTACCACCATGTGAACTGGTGCACCTGACTTTGTTTAGCGAATTCCTCCAAGGGGGGTGGAGCAATCGCACGTGTTCTGCGCGGGAGTGAGTGCTATATCTCAGGAAGTAACCGGCGGAATCAAACGAAAATTGGTCCATAGGTAGACCCTACTGAGTACAGGTGCTGATTCAATTTGTTTGTCAATATCTCTAAGGGGGGTGGAGCAATCGCACGTGTTCTGCGCGGAGGTGACTGCTATATCTCAGGAAGTAACCGGCGGAATCAAACGAAAATTGGTCCATAGGTAGACCCTACTGAGTACAGGTGCTGATTCAATTTGTTTGTCAATATCTCCAAGGGGGGTGGAGCAATCGCACGTGTTCTGCGCGGGGGTGATTGCTATATCTCAGGAAGTAACCGGCGGAATTAAACGAAAATTGGTCCATAGGTAGACCCTACTGAGTACAGGTGCTGATTCAATTTGTTTGTCAATATCTCCAAGGGGGGTGGAGCAATCAAAAGTGCTTATTTTGTCATTGCACCTACTGTATCTCGGGAAATATTGCTGCGATTTGAATGAAATTTGGAATAACACTAACTCAATATGGAAGCAAGCATCGATTAAATTTTGTCGCCAATCTCCTCAGGGGGAGGATGGGGTGATCTTTGCGCTTAGTCAACAATGCGAAAAATTAATTCATTAAAAAATCGCTTTCACGCTATTTAATTATCAAAACAGCTGAAAACTTTCAATGATTTGAAATTTTTAACTGTTGCCAATTTCTTTTTACTAACAAATAAAATGTTTGCAATTTATCTAAACAAGGCTTTTGCAATGATTTCCAATTTCGCTCGTTGATTCTGAATTTGCAGGGTTATTACGATAATTGGGAAATTGTAACTGTCTCCAATTACTCGGGCGAGTACGTATTTTATTTTGTAACCGGAATTCATAAGATAGATATAGAAGAAAGTTTCGTGACGGCCACGACAGCTAGTTTTTTCTTTGAGTAAATCTGATATAGTATGAAAAATATTGGCCATGGTCAATCATATTATTTTTCCCCTCATTCATTTCCCTTTTTAAACCCAGATGCAGCTAGGCAGGAGGTTTGACGCGTCTGTGTATCTGTCTGTGGTACTCTAGCGCCTAAACAGATGGATTGATTCTGAATTTTTTTTTTAAAGAGTTCATTGAAATTGTTCTGAGCTTGGTCGCGTCTTCGGATGACATTAATTAATGAAGATATGAATTAAAAACCATTAAAACGTTTTTCGCGATTTTGAAGTGAATACATACTTGAAAGTTTAAAATAATACAATCAAAAGAAAGAGAAAATTTTACTGAGTCTGATAGAATGTGTTTGGAACTTTCATGGTATATAGGACTCGAATTATAACGTTTTTTAGCAAATGCGGCTTAGCCTTTATTTACGCGATTGTAAAGCGATGTCAGTTGGCCGACAAGAAAATAAAGCTTATTGATTTAATATGTTTATCTGTTGCCAGTTCCTATTTGTTAACAATTAAAATATGTGTAATTGATTTTAGTGTACATTTTTCCTCTTTATTCTGTTTTTGCGACTAGCAAATTTTACTACTAAGAATTATCTTCCCTTTTCCTTGTTTACCATATCCTCTCGGAAACAATTAAATATATTTAATATTAAAATGCTTTCTGATCAGTGAAGTACTTTTTAACATGAGGTCGGCAACCAAGCTCGGAGGTTTTTTTTTACTTTTTAGTTTAATTTTAGTACTTGTTTCAATATACTTGTTACTGCTTATAATATAGTGATGATAATAAATTTTAAATTTTCGGATGTTAATAGAAAAATTATGTTAACCAACTTTTACAGCAATAGTATTTGACTTAGAGGGTTTTAACTGTACATAAAATACTTCTAAATCAATAATAATAAAAGATTTTTAATATTTATCTGTATTCAGTAGGGCTGATGAGTGAGTAATGAGGTAAGAAACTTTTAGTCCACTCTCAGTCAAAATCTCCCTCTGAGGACAAAAGAACTAAAAATCAAGCTTTTTAATTTTTATTATTTTTTATGAACTGTGATGGATGGCTACCAAAACATTCTGGTTGTCTCGATTAGCAGTGGTGTAACTAGTCGTTGGTTTCAGGGAGGGGGGGGGGGGATATTCAGAGTCGTCACGAGGTTAAAAAAACGGCAATGGCCGGAGGGGGGGGGCAACCCCTTTCTTCCACACTTTGTATGTATATATGTTTATGTAATATATTGGGTCATTTAAAAAGTCCTCGCGCTTTTTTCTATCCAGATGGTTTGACGTATATATTTCGAGCAACACTAATCCAATTGCGTTATATGAGTATTCGTTTGAAAGGTGGCATTTCAGGCTACCTTTTTATGACTACGTTCAAGTATTTCGCCAATCGAATAAAAAGTTATAGCGCTTTAAAAATGACTGAAATATCTGAAAAATACAATAGTTAATGCTTTTTCACTGCAGGAAAAATAAAAACGCCACAAGAACGGCTGATGTTTTTTAAAAATGTTATTTAACACGTTGACTGCCAAGCTACGAAGCAATTCCTAGATTAGGAGTTGGGCTAAAGCCAATCTACATATATGTGCTGAGAGAGTTAGGATTTTATCAGGCACGTGCCGCCAATGAATGCCTAAGGTAGGCAGATGCGAAGATTTGTAAACTAATATATATCATTAAAAATGCATGAAATGTAAAAAGCAATAAAATAATGTGAATATGATAGATGTTTACTTATTATACAAATTATAAACATATGCAGGAATATTCGCCTGCATACATGTATATAATTTATAAACTATCTCATATCCATATTGGATACAGTTTCAACTTAATCCTATGAAAAAGCGGTTTTCAAAAAAACACAAAACATTTGAAAATTACTACATTTCATGAAAAAGAAAACACGAAATGGAGACAGCAAACTGCAAGTATTCAACAGTACTGTTCGAAAGACGGCGTCATCAAGACATCTTGATCTTGACCGCTGAGAAGTCGCACACTCGACAGGCATGGTTCTGCGCATGACGCACAGTCAAGTTTCGTCGGAGAATAGAAGAAACCGCAAAGGCACTTTTCGGACAGCCTTTCCTCGCCGCTTTTCGAACATTAGGGGAGAAAAGTGCGGGGCACGTGCCACTTCCCCAGACGAAGCATGGTATAGATAGAGTGGTCGAAAAGCAGCGGTAGTCGATGCTTTTTAAGGATGAAAAATGAAAACTTCCGTGTTTTTTCTACTATATTCGCTGTTTAATGCCTTTATATTTTCCAATCAGCGCATTATGTGTCTTTTTATGAAATGAAAAAATTGGTATGTTTTCTTCATGGGTAGGCACTGCCTACCTTGCCTACCCAGACGGCACGTCTCTGGATTTTATGGTACCTTCACCGAAGCCAAATATCTCTACTGCCCGAGTATGACATCTGCGCTCGAATATGCATGAAAACAGCAAATCCAGGAACAACAAGCTAACTCCAAGTGGACTCAACAGCTAAGTTCACATACCACGAGTTATCTCGTAGCTTGGCAGTCAACGTGTTAAGGATGCAATGAGTGAACGCCGTAATCAAAAGAGGTATACTCTATTCCGTTCCGGAAATTCGGTGTCAAAGATACACCTCTCTGGTCGGCTATTCACTGAAAAAGTCGATGAATTTTTTCAACTGGTTTAGCGGGACCAACGCGTAAGCTCTTAAAAGATGTAGGAGACACTTAACATCAACCACATAACAATTTGGGGTCCTCTGAAGAGAACAGGTTGCTCAAAGAAGCTCCATGTTTGGGTGACACAAGAATTACCGGAAAAAAGAAATTGATCGACAGAGCTACCATCGATGGTAGCTCTGTCGATCAATTTCTTTTTTCCGGTAATTCTTGTGTCACCCAAACATGGAGCTTCTTTGAGAGATCCGAAATCGATTCTTTTTGAAGCAAATTATTACAGGAGATGAAAAATGGATTAGATACGAGACAATGAAATGCATGCGATCTCGGTAAAGGGCTATGACTCACCACAAACTACTTCAAATCCAGGATTGACGGTAAAAATGTGTTTCGTAGAAATGGAAGGGCATTGCTCATAATGAACTGATACAGCCAAATCGATTCTTTTTGAAGCAAATTATTACAGGAGATGAAAAATGGATTAGATACGAGACAATGAAATGCATGCGATCTCGGTAAAGGGCTATGACTCACCACAAACTACTTCAAATCCAGGATTGACGGTAAAAATGTGTTTCGTAGAAATGGAAGGGCATTGCTCATAATGAACTGATACAGCCTGGCATAACAGTAAATTCTATCCTCTATTGTACATAACTCGACTCTTTCAATGAAGCAATCAAGAAAATGCGACCAGAATTGGCCAACAGAAAAGGAGTCGTGTTCCACCATGATAATGCTAAGCCACACTCATCTTTGATGACTTAGAATAAATCGAAGAAACTTGATTATGAACTTTTGGTGCATCTAACGTATGGGCCGCACATTGCTAATTTTGATTATCATTAGTTTCAGTCTCTAAAAAATTCTTTTAATGGCAAAAAAATTGGCTAATTGAACAGTCGCTGAAAATCACTTGGCTAAATTTTTCGCCGATAAACCTCAGAAGTTTTACACCAATGAAATTATGCAGCTACCGAGGGAATAGCCAAAGGTCATAAATAATAATGAGCATATGCACTTAGATTAAAATTAATTTTCAAATAAAAAAAATCTTACTCAAAAACTTACGAAAAAAGAGCGGAGACTTTTTAAATGACCCAATATATTACGAGCTTGAAAATGCGGACTTCCGAAATTCGAAAATCCTGACAGCTTTTTAAAGAGTAACAACCTCTGACACTAGAATTGTACTGTAGTCTTAAAAAATATTACTGCAAAAAATGAAAGGAGGGTCCAGGGTTCGCCCCCGGAAATTTTCATAAATTGTACCTGTAAAAACTCCATTCAAGACTATCTTGGTAGAGGAGATGAATGGTAGAGGAGAGAATGTTCGATCTCTTCCTCAGTCATTAAAACACGATTGCAAGCCATTTTCAATAATGTGAAAAAAAAAAGAGATAGGATCCAGGAATTCTTCCAAACGATTTTTTTCGAAATTTAAGTTCCAAAAAAGCAATTTTAGACGAATTTCGATGACAACGGGGAGTTTGGAGGCCTACCCCCGGAAATTTTTGGTATTTATTTCCTGAAAAAGACGATCTTTAATAGCTCTGGAAAGGGGATGGGGATGGCAATGAAGTCTCTAACACTAAGATATTCACAGGAGAATCGTATTTTTCTTTCTTGGATTTTTATATTTTTTCATCGCATTTATGCATTTTTTGGACTAATGTTTCGGGGGGGGGGGGTCCCCAAAACACCCCCCATAGTTACGCCATTGTCGACTAGATTTATGTGCCTTCTAGTAGCAATTAGAGAAACTTTGATTGGTTTGGAAGGGCGTGACAAAAGAAGGTGCGCGAGCACAACATTCAATAAATATATAAAATTTCATACTTTAATAAATAAATTATAAGAATGTCACATTATTGTCCCATTTTTTCAATATCAGATCAAATTACTATTAAAAATAAATAAATAGAAAAATAATAATACATTCATACTTCAATATCGCAAAAATTTATTTAATAAGCTGAAATCATGTGTGGGAAACGATAGGAGGGACAGACGAATGATCATTTTGAACTGCACTATTATTTAATTTATAATTATCTAAAGAAAAAAAAACATTATAAATACTTCTAATCTTCATATTATGCAAGCCTGTTATTTTTTTTTTAAATGATAATATAATGAGAGGATTGAGACCATTGAGATAAAAATTGATATCATACATCGATGCTTGGGACATTATTTTGGCCCTGTCTACCCACGGATGCTGTGGGATTGGCAAACGTCCAATTCAGACGACTCTATCTGAATGAGGGGGGAAGAGTAAAAATTTGATGCTCGTGATTTATTTAATTCAGTGTGTCTCAGCTTAATTTGGAGGCTCACAGACATCTGCTAAAGCGAGATATCCCTAAAAACTAATAGATGCGTCTATTTCCGCTCGTAAACCTTTTCACCCGTTAAAGGACATCTATTTTAGTGGCGCCATCTATGAGCGCTGCTTTGAGAATCCCTTGTACTTCATTTTATGGCGCTGCTTCTTCAAAAACTAATGCTCGACCCGAAAATACTCACTTTTTAAATGTAGTTTTTTTTTCATATAGAGATTAAGGGCCGAATTCAAGTGAAACACCATTGCAATCGCTTCGAGGCGATCGCAATTGCAATCGCTACTGGAAGTCGAATTACGATAGAATAGCATCTTGTAGCGGTTGTAATGTTTCACTTGAATCCAAATTTGGGTATTTGCGATTGAATTGGTGAGATGTGATTGTCCGTGTTTCACTTGAATCCCGGCATATGTTCCATATATCTCACTGTAAAAGCGTTGGTGAAATTTATATTTTGTAGTGGGATGAGGAAAGACGCTTCGAAGGCGTCTTCTTTGTTTAAGTCTTTCATATCGATTTTCACTGTGACCGTATTGCCGAATAAAACTGTAAACAAATGTTGGCGAAAAGTGCTGAATTTATCAGGTTAGTGATGTGTAAGGCGTTTCTTACAAATGTATTTGCTTTATTATGGTTGTACTGAAAATTGTATTCAAATTAAATGCTCAAATTATGTATGAGGAGAAGTAAAACTGCTGTAAAAAAGAAGCATAGCTGGCTTGAAACCTGCAATCATTTTAGTATAAAATTTCGCAAGTCGATAATCTATTTTATATTGAAGTATTTCTTCCTTCTCTGTTTTCGTTACTCCTACTTGTTGTACCTACGTTCTTGATTTTGCTGCCTTGTCATAAATTTCTTGCCCTTAGATTTTATCGCTGCTTGAGTTATTTATTTAGTAATCAAAATATTTTAGAAAGTACTTGTTCGTATTTTGTTTGCAGAAATGAGTGATAAGCATTTAGTTTTACCAGTTTTTATTGAATATATTTGGAACTTTACTTTCATCCATAAAATACTTACGTAAAAAACTCATTCTTTAGAATCAAAACTGTATTAAGTTACTACAAAATGAGCTAAAATTGTTGCCCCTTCCTCTGACTTGAAAACATGTTTTCGTTTTACATATATCTTTCCTCTCCTTCCTAGGAAAAATTGAAATCATTGAGCCATATACATACTTATGACTCTTAATAAGCTGCTGCAATATGTTATACTTAAGAACAACTAAAAATCGCAGTAGATTTATTCCACATCTACTGATAAAATGTTCCTCACCTGACTAGCTAATAAATTACTATTTCTTTCCCTTGGAACCTATTGAAACAATAATAAAATAAATATCTACTTGATTTGTTGATTTTATTATGTTTTTATTTCTTCATTTTTTAGTTTTAAAAGTTGCTTGTTCAATGTTCAGCAGAAGGTTTTTAGTTTGTTGCTTTCTTCCTGTTCTACGGAATGATTTAGGTGTTTTTCTCAATGAATCAAATATGCAAATAACAGGCATTTAACAGGCAGCCAATACACACTACTGTATGCTACACTAAACGCCGCCTATAGCGTATTTGTAAAATATACGAAAGAAAAATGTTATTTTAAAAGGAATAATTAATTGCTTTTACAAATTTATCCTCTGAGCCAACCACGGGTCACAATCATAATGAGTCTGGAAGGAAAAGCTTCAATGTGATCCAAACCTTTAGGCTAAAAATTTTTGGTTGCAAAATGAGACTAATGATTGCTTACCTCTAACTCTACTTCTATGCATTTAAGTTTGTTTAAAATTCAAAAGAACAAATGAATGCACTATAAGAAATGTTGGAAGATGAAGTAGGATTCTTGCACTAGTTAAGGAAAGTGTTTTTGTTTTTGTATGGGATTTGTAAGTGAGCAGATGCAGACTGAAGACTGGACAGGAGACCAGTAATAGTGGTGGATTTGCTTAGTTGCAATTAAAAAGCCATTCGAAACCCAAAAGGGGACATAAAATGTATATGATAAATGTGTTGCATAATTCTGGGATAGACTAAGGGGTCTTAAAAATGTATGCCGATTAGCCCACAAACCTGTAAAGCCGGTACTGACAAAGAGTAAAATATTGCACACACACACTGGATATCCTGTCCATTTTTTTGCAAATAAGACTTGGAAGTGAAAAATGTTCTGCATGCTTTGAATGGGCAATCAGTCTCATCAAACTGGCATTTCGATAAATTTTCTTCCCTATATTCATATTTTATTTTCGCTCCCCACAGATAAAAATGGAATTTGCTGACTATATTAGTGCTCCAAACACAGAAGGGGTAGTTCTCCATAGACCATTTCACCAGCCTCTTGAAGGGACATTGTGTATTACTGGGCATCATTTTATTATATCATCAAGAGAACATAAAGAAGAATTATGGGTATTATATTATTTTATAACACCTTACTTTCTTACTTGTTAATTGATTATTCATTTGAAGTAAATATATGTAATATTTAGTCAAACAGCTTTTAAAATTTTTATTATATTTTGCCTATTATGAATTTTGTCAATGTTCATTAGCTTGCTCATTTTTCCTCATTTATACTTCGACAAAGTTCTTTTGTGTAAATTTATATTGCATCTATATACAATAGAACCCGGATCACACAATGTCTGTTTCGTATATTATCCCTCTGCCAAGATCATTTTCTGCTAGTCCCTGAAAAAGGTTATAGTGATGTTAAACAATTCTGGATTTTTCATTTTTCTTTTCCAAAGAGTGTGCTCTATTCATTTTTTGAAAAACAGATTGAAAATTTTTTTTGTATACAAGACTTTTAAACTTTAAAAAGAACTTTGCCCCACCCCCCACCCCCTCCCACTTTATATCTGTTATTGGAATTGAGCCCTTAAAGCTTTAAGTTTTTAAATACTTATAAACAGATTGTTTTGTTTGTTATATGTTTGTTGGATGTTTTGTTTTTCAATATTTTAGTTATATCAGATACTCAGTTGCATTATTTTTTCTTATTTTATTTTGGTAACTTAGTGTTTCTTTAATTTTTTTTATATGGCACATACTAATGGAGTGTACATCCGTATCCCGGACCTAGCCTTGCCTTCTATTTCTTTTCTTTTTCAACTTTTAAACTTTGCCCTTTCTTTCACAAATGGTCACAACTTCTACTTTCTGCCTTCCGTTGTATTCTTTCAAAAATCAGTTTCAAATTATTCAACTCAGAACAAAGAATCATTTTCAAAGGGAAACTATTATTAACAACTAAGAATGGTAATTATTTTGTGAACAAATGTTTTTTAGATGTTACTTTTGAAGTGTTTTCTTTTTAACCAAAATATAACAATTGAAATTGGTGTAATCTTTAATGAGCTAACAGCATCATTCTGCTAAAATTTGATATTCTCTTATCGTGTCTTAAACATATCACTGTTTAAGATACAAATATATTTGTTTATTTAAATGGATAACCTCTTAGGAATAAGCATGTTGTATGTCCTTTCCCTACCAATGCATTATCTTTCTACCTAATATAGAAAATACCAGTAAAAATCAAACAAAAACAATATACTTAAAAGGTTTTTGAAATTTATGCATTTTACCAGCAAGCAGCAACTAATTTACAGCTTGTTAAAGGAATATCAAAATATAATCTTTAGTTATATTTTCTTCAAATATATTGCAAGGTGATGTAAACACACCATGAATACATAACTTATAAAAATATTTTTGGAAAAAAAATAGAACTGACTTAGGTTGGAAATTGTTCTTAAACGTAAAAAATAATTTTATTCTTTGAACATCATCAATACCATTTTTAAATGAAAGTTTTGATGTCGGCAAAAAAAAAAAAAAAAAAACAATCATACATAACTACAATTATACATAACTACAATTCAATTGGAAAGGTACATTGAATGTATTCAAGTTCTTCAATAGCATTCACATAAATTGGATTGATAACCATACATTAATGTAATGGTACAAATGTCTGTTCTTAATTTTGAACGGTTTTTCGAAGAAAAACTTTGCAAAATATAGTTCAACGTTATTTTATCTATTGCTTTTGAGCCAACTTCAAAACTTTTATTCAAAAATAGTGTCAACAGTGTTGAAAGAATATTTTTTTTTTTTTTTTTTTTTACAGTTTAGAGCAATTTTCTACTAAGTCAGTTCCATTTTTCTTCAAAAATGTATTTTTATTTCATTCTTTTTTGTGTAAATGCATAAATTAACTGAATATATATGTATATTTTTTACGTATATCAACGTGCCTAAAATTTTAAACGTTTGATTCTAAAAGCAAGTAATTGTTCCTCTCTGAGATTTATTAGTACGTTAATATAATCAGCACAATTTAAATATTAACATCGTCTTAACGAATATATATTTCAAATCAATACACAAGTTACTTGTCATAAAAGTACTGTAAACGTGGTCCGGTTATGTGTTATTAGCATTAGATGAAGATAAAAATACCAGAGCGCAATGATAGTAATGTTCATGTTTTCTTCAGAGTAGTCTTCATTCAAAATTGTCATTTTGATGACTATTAATATTACTATGTTATGGCAATCACTTTTTTCAATAATGGATTTATATTTAATCATTTAATGTTGGAAAACTGCATGAAATTAACCATCGTTCGTACATACCTTTTTTTTTTAAGAGCAAATGTGGTCAATCCAAGATATGACACCTAAGTTAAACTGTCCCCTACCCATTACAAAAATAATCGTCCAAATCAGTTCACTAAGTCAGATGCTATGAGCTAACAGCGAAAAAAAAATCATACCCTTTGACTTGAAAACCTCCTCCGTTTTGAAGTCCATTAAAAATATACCTTTTTTGTAGCCTTGTTTTACATAAGCAAAATACGAATTATGCCTGAGTAATTTTCCAAATACTCTTGTTGCTCCCAACAGATGTTGCATCATATGGTGGATTCCATCGAAAAGAAGCTAAGTTTTTATAGTGGAACTATCATACTGAAATGTAAAGATTTTCGGATACTTCAGCTTGACATTTCAGGAGTAGAGGAATGTAATAATGTTGCTAGTTCCATTGAATATTTAATGAATCTAGGTAATCTTCTTTTTTACTTTTATGTAATTTTTTCATAAACTGTTCCCTCAGAAATCAATATAACATATTGCTTTTATTAAAATAAGTGTCAGCTGTCATTTTAATTGTAGCATTTTAAGTAACAGAAACTCTTTCTCTCTCTTCCTTTAATTTTATTTTTTATAAAGTGTATAATCTCATTTTTTTGTTATTGAATTTTCTTACATTTTCCATAATCAATTATATATTAGTGAAGTAGGGCTAAATTTTATTCTTTTTGTTATTTTTAATTGTATTATGCAAAAGAATAAATTTTTAACAAATATACTTTGGCAGCCATTTTCTCACTTCAATTCTACCATTTAGTTGCATTTGAGTTAGTCTACATGTGTAACATTTATTCCTTTCATTTTTTTAATAAAGAGGGTAATTTTTTCAATTTTGTCTTTGTAGAAGATCCAAGATCATTTTATCCATTTTTCTATCGAGCATTATTTGACATTCTTGAGGATGGTTGGACATCTTTCTTACCTGAAATTGAGTATAGTAAAGTTCTTCAAAACAAAGAAGAATGGAGAATCAGTCATGTTAATAAAGACTACTCAGTAAGTTAATTTTTCATATTTCTCTATATACTAAAAACATGTAGTTTTAACTGTTCTGGAGGGCAACTAAAGTAAAATTTTGTGTCATTTTCATTTTTTTCCTTCTCATTGCAAATTTGTTAAGTGGTCATTTGAGTTAAGGCCATTTCATGGAGCATCAAATCAGATTTTTTCAAATTTTTTTTTTAAATTTAGCATTGAGCAGTGACAAATTACTATACGTTTCTTTTTGACCTAAAATGCTGTGTTGTTCCTTTTTCAAACTGGCAGTTTGCCAACATCTCACGTCCCAGTGTAGCAACTTCTTCCTGCTCCTTTGCCCGCTGCAGAGGACCCATGCTGGGCATGTGGTAAAGTGAGGCAGAATCTGCAACAGTCCTGCTGCACCGCCACCATGCAGGACATGGTAGCAGAGGGACGCACACAGTCACTTGTCTATCGCAATTCGTCATTTGTGAAGAACATAATATGGTTTCGAGATGTCAAAATTCAAATTCATTTTTTTTTAAAATTTTATTTATTTCTTTTTGTTTACTATTTATATGCTTTGTGAAGAAAACAACTTAGCATTGTCTAAGTTAACTCTAACATTCCTCAGCTCAAAACTTTTAACCTTTTTATAGTTTTAACTCTAAAATAAAATATAGATGTTTTCACTAGGTTAGTTATTGTAGTGCAGTGATCCTTCATATTGTGTAGAGCAGATGTACTCTATCTTTTACACTTGAGGGAACTCTTGAAACCAACCTTTTTTCTGGGAGGAACCTCTTGATCAAAGATGAGAGAAAAAAGATAAAGGATTTTAAAGTTTTGTCCTACTGAAACTAACAAATTAAAAATAATAAAAATATTTTTGAGCACTTTGGATAATAATTTTTTGATTTTTTTAAACAGTTTTATATTGATTGAGGAATATTGTGTTACTTGTGGATTATTCATGAAAATTAATTTTTTTAATCACAAATTAAACAGCTTTTACATTGAAACCCTCCCCCTTCTCCAAAGCAGAATGCTGCTAAATTTGCAATGCATCTTGCAGAACAGATATCTGAACTGCAGAACAATTCTGTCCAAATGTGAGGAAAAATTCTGCAGCAAAGACAGTTTTTCTGCAACTAGCTTTTATAACTAAAGATATAATTTTGCAGAAATTCAGAACAATTTCTGCAGATTTCTTCAAATTAGAAGAAAAAACTGAAATTCTTGCAAATTATGCTCGTTAGACAAAAAATCAAAAAGTCGATATTTTTTCAACAGTTGCTCAAAAGTTACTTTCGAGTGAGACAAAATCTACAAAATTTGCTCAAAATTACATGTTTAGTTTAAAGATATTTGCAGAAATTCTAGATTTCTGCAGAAAATCATCTTTGGCTACACCAGTTTTATGCTCCTTAAACTTCCTCTCTCGAAGAAGCCATCACTTGGTCTCATTATCGGCCCCGTGCTGTTATTCTGAGTGAAAACATTTCTTCTAGTACAGTGTCAAAGCAATCAGAGCTCTTTGATCTTTGAAGGAACAGAGACAGCACTTTTAGCTGTCAAGATTAGAGACATAGTGCAGGGTTTTACATTTTCTGTCAAGAATGTGTGCCTGAAATTTTAATTTCAATCTTTTTTCTGCAGTAAGACTGAGTACAAAACTAATAAACAAATATTCCTTTCATAGTCCTATATGAAACTTTTGATTTCAGGACCACGGTTTTTGAAAAGGGTCACGTTTCTACATGTTCAGTGCTTGAAGTACTTACAAAACAATTTTGGTCAAATGACTGTACATTGCAGAACATCACAAAGTATTCTGCTTTGGGATTCCCCTATATTTAGATCATTTTTGGATTTTATAAACTTTGATTTGCTGTATAGAATGCAGTTTTTGTTTCTAAAATGGTTTTGAGGATAAGTACTAAGTCAGAAGGAAGTCATGTATTAATTTTACAATTTCCTGTAACATTCATATTTTTTAAACAATAATATCTATAAATTAATATATTTTTAGTTTTTATTCACCTTTTCTCTTCTGCTTACAAGGTTTTGCTATTACGTTTTAATTTTCCTCTTTTTATTTGTGTGTGTTTAGGTTTGTCCTACTTACCCACAATTGGTTGTTGTGCCGAAAAGTGTTGACGATGATACTCTCAAAGTGGTTGCTGGTTTTCGTCAATTTGGTAGATTTCCAGTCCTTAGTTATTACCATAAAGAAAATAAGGTAACTATTTGTTTTAATTCATTTTGTGAAGTAGAACCATTTTACATTATTAAGTTTACAAGTATTCAAAATTAAAAGTTTCTTACCAAAAAAAAAAAAAAAAACTACAACTGAACCTCTAAAACTATGTACAGTTGAATTTAGATCTGAAGGGTAAGCTATTTTCAATAAAAATTGGTTCTAAACAATACACCAAAAGCTACTGTGCACCAGCTATTACAGCTGTTGTAGTTTAAAATTCAGCAAAAAATATCTATATATATAAAAATGGAGATTTGTATCTATGTATGTTTATGTATGTTCCTTATACAAATCCACAGTTTTCATCGAATTTTCATCAAACTTGGCACAGAGGTTCTTTGATGCACTAGAATTCACATAGACAGAGTTTTGAAATTTGAAAAACATCCGAAAAGCTCAAAATTCAAATTTTTTGTCTCAAAATGGCAATTTTCTTCCATTTTGAATATATAGAGTAAGAGAGATAAGTCTTTAAACATACAAATTGATAAAATATAACACATTTAAGTATGAGTAATTTCCTACAAAGATTACGATTAACAATGAATTATCAAATTAAAGCTCACTTATTTCATTTCAGCATGAAAGAAATTAAACATAAAGCAACACCGAGCCAGGCTGGGCAAAAGAAATTGAAAAATTTTGTTGAATTACTTTTAAAAATTTTAATTTGTGTCAACTACTATTATTATTCTCATTTCTTCAATTTTCTTTTGATTTAGGCAGCTTTGTTACGAAGCAGTCAGCCAATGGTAGGTGCCAACAATAAACGTTGCAAAGAAGATGAACGTTTGCTGAATGTTGTTTTAGGATCTGGAAAGAAAGGTTATATCATTGATACCCGGTCTCAAAACATTGCTCTTTTAGCAAGAACTAAAGGTAAAACTAAAATTATAAATATTTTGCTTTGAATTTGACTTTATGATTTACGCAAAAGTTTATGAATTATTTTTGGTTTTCGCTTTAAATTTAATATTATATTATACTTTAAAATTTATATTCGTCATATTGTTTGTTTGTTGTTGTTCTTCTTATTTTAAATTAATCCTTTTATTTTCTAGGAGGTGGATTCGAACCAGATGTTAACTACCCTCTGTGGAAGCGTATGCATAAACCTATTGATAGATATTTTAACCTCTTAGAATCTTTGACCAAGTTAGTTGAAGGCAAGTTATTGTTTGCTTATGCATTTTAAAAGTGAAATAAGTGTAGGGAAAACAAATTTTAAAAATGTTTGCAAAATATGTCCAATAGTTAAGTCCATATCATGACTACCACCATCCCAACAGTTAGCAAAAAGGTTTTCTTTGGGAATGTTTTTGCAATCAGAATATTTTTGTTTGACAAAATAAATGAAGGAAAATAAATAATTATCTCAACTCCATATTATTTAATTAATGTTATAATTATTTGATGCATACATATTGTTTTTAGAACAGAGGAAGGATTATATTATTATCGTTACTGTCAAATGAAATATATCTGAAACAACACTAAGACTGTCAACCACTTATCTGGATTTTGTATTATGTGTAACAAGTAAATATTTTGAGCCACTCTGCTTGATTTTTGCATGCCTTCGCTGTAATTTTCAACCTAGTCATTTGAAAAACTTGACATTAAAACAAGTTCAACTGATGACAGGGGTGATTGTGTTCCGGTATTTTTATGATCGATTTTGGTGTTTGCATGCTCGAAAATACCGGAAATAAGACATTTTTAATCAAGATGTTTCTTCCCTTTCTCGAATTTTCAGTGATTATACCAATAATTATTTAATATAGTCATTTTGCATTTTCGATGCTTGCTACTCCTTGCTGAAAGGCAAGCAAATTACATTTCTTTTTATTTTAAATAAATCATTAAAACAAGAGTTTTAAACAAAATTCCATGCTCTGTAAGTGTAAAATGTCAAGAACTTAAATGCTTACTCTGGCTAAATTTTATTTTTGTTACAACAATTTAAGTTTTTTAACCCATACGTAACATCTTTAAATAGTATTTCACTTCAGTGTTTACAAGTATGAAATCTTTTACTCTGGTCATATTGTATTGATTAGGAGATTTATAGATACTAAATCTAGATAAATTCTTTTCCAAATTTTCAGTAACAAATGCAACTTTCATAAACTATGTTATATTAATATATTCAAACAACCAACAGTAATTCTGTTAGATATTTACTTTATCTTTGAAATATTTTTTGGAGATAATTTGTACAACACAAGCTCAAAAGTAACTTTATTATTCATGTTCTCATGTACAATTTAATTACTTGCATGCACAATATTTTGTCTAAAAACTATTTGAAACTTTTTGAATATATAAAATGTCAGGGGTGATTGTGTTCCGGTATTTTACCGGATTTCCGGTATTTTCATGATCGATTCTGGTATTTTCATGTTTGAAAATACCGGAAATAAAATATTTTTAATTACGCTTTTATTTTCCCACCTCCGGATTTTTTTTTCTTTTTCGAATTTTCGATGATTATACCTATTCATCAAATAGAAATATTAAGATGAAAATTCCAATTGTTTTTATACCTTAGTAAATTATTTTATTTGCATCCGATATGCGAATCAAATTTTTCTCACTTTGGAACTTCTGACGCTTATTACATTTAGTTAGGAGACAAATAAATGAAATGCAACAAAATGTAACAAATGCAACTCTCATTACTTCATAAATGCTTTCGCACAACAAACAGTAATTCTATTAGACTTTTGCTTTCTCCTTTAAATATTTTTTTGGAGATAATTGCTCATCACCAGTTCAAAAGTAACTTTATTACTCATTTACAATTTAATTAAATGCGTGTACAATATTTTGACTAAAAACTATTTGAATATATGAAATGTGTTAGTTTATGAAAGGAAATTAATTGTTATGTATGTATAATTATAAAATTTGGTGTGCTTAAGTATAATTCAGCTGCGACGAGATGGCCGGTGTCAATCAAATGAGAAAACGAGTCCATTCCTTAAAATAGGTAGAATTTCTACCCATTCAAATTCCCCCATCAATTGTGAATCCCATTCCTCAGTTTTCATCTGCGTATCACCCCTTCCTAAAAATGGACAATCCTGAAAAAAGGAGGAGTCATAGGCCATCTCTGAGAAGTTGAATTATAATAGGGGCCTTGGTGTTATAACCGGCCCCCACACACACACTTTTTCTTTAACACTTTCAGGTATTTTTTTATGAACTCACAATCACCCCTGAAATGTGTCTTGTTTGTTTATGAATGGCAATTTATTATTAAATATGTATAATTATAAAATTAGGCTTGCTTAAGTAACAGGGCCCTTGGTTTAAAAAAAAACGTCGCAAGCCCCCCCCTCCCCCAACACACATGCACATTTTCTTTTTAAAACTTTCAGGTATTTTTTTTATGAACTCACAATCACCCCTGTGATGAGTAAAATGGGACAACGTTTAAAAAAGTACAAATGAATACATTTAAGAAGACTTAAAAACTCGGCAAACAGCTGTTTCGAGGCTGTAAAATGCAAGCCTCATCCTCAGAGCATAAAAACAGAACACAGGTTTTCATGTCCAAAACAGTCAAGTGAACTATTTTATTCACTTGACTGATTTGGATTTGTGTCCACTTTGGTTCACTTGACTGTTTTGGACATGTGAACCTGTCGTCTGTTTTTATGCCCTGATGATAGGGATTGCATTTCACAGCCTCGAAACAGATGTTTGCTGAGTTTTAGCTCTTTTTAAATGTATGTATTTGTACTTTTTTAAACGTTGTCCCATTTTACTCATTTCAGAGTAAAATGGGTTCAACTGGTTTAACAATTGCCCTGTATGATCATAAATTGTGCTCATGTCTGAAGTTCTAGTGTATGACCTCATTTAATATCTATAACTCGTCGTCAAGGGGGCTGCCTGTGGCAGGTCATGCCACCCGGCTGTTTTCATTCATGTTTTCCCGTTTCGTATTTATGTTTTCAGCGCAGTACACCTCTAAATCTCTTCCATTTCCTACAGTGTAATCCTGAAGCTCTGCTCTATTTACCACCTGTGTTGCGCATTAGTTTTTGAGCGATATTATCTGGTCTACCTATTATTTAAAAAAAACGTCTTTTTTTCGCTGCTCAAAACATTTTGCTTGAGAGTGACATATGTTCCAGGTTGAAAGTTATTAGCCACTTGCCAAGCAGAATCTGAAATTTCATTCAAGTCATTGTTTTAAGAATAATTCTGGATTAGCTGAAGAAGTTCCAGGGTAAAAAAAAACAAATTTTAAATTGATGTCTCCACAATTATTATTGTAGAATTATGTAAATTAGCCAAAAAAAAAAAAAGATTGGAGAATTACGAATCTAGCGATACGTTGTTCCATGGTCAGCTTACTGGTGAAAGAATGATGATATAGATAGATAAATAGATATACTCAGTTCTCAATATAGTATATATTTACCCCAAATAACAAAAAAAAAAAAAAATCTTTTTCATTATTTTATTTCTCCCGTGCTAAAAAATTACTTTGTTCGACTTAGATTTCTTTTTTGTTTCATATGTAGATCTTAACATGGAGGTTGGTTAAATGTTTTCTTCATTATAGAAAAAAAAAGTACTGTACGAATGTAAATAGTTACTTGTTTACTTCAATATATTCTAAAAGTATTGATGAAGCTTGTAATAAAACTAATTTCATCAATAACTTTCAACGGAGCACCTAGGAACAATAATGAAATTTAAAGATTGGATTCCGATTCTTTCAGTGCATTATTCACCATTTGGACTATTATCCTAGGTGAAGCAAATTTATAGTCCTGTGCTTGAGTGAGAAGTTCAGTATCTTAAAATAGTACTGTATCCAGTTTGTTTTTACTTACTCTCAATAGAAAAACTACAGGAGTAATATCAGGTGGGGGACATTCCTCTTATTGATTAGTATGTAGAGAAAATTGGAATGCCATCTTGATATTCTCTGAGGTCGCCATGTTGCTCACATTGAAATTTATTAGTGAAAGTAGTGTTATTAAAAACTTTGTAAATGCTGTTACCTTATATTTAAACAAGCATGTGCCCAATGGTTTAATTTTTTTTACAATAAATTTTGACTTTAAGCAAATGATTTTGACTACTCTGCATTTTTTTTAACCATTTGTGTTAACTACATTTTTATTTCATTCTTACGTATGTGACATAAGCCATGAAATTACTGTCAATGTATGAAAGTATTCATTTATTACTTAAAAAAAAATTCTTTCTAAAATTAATTTTTCATTTGTATTATGCTTGAATACGATTTTTGCTGTGCAAAATGTTTTGTAGGAAGGGTGATTATTCTTAAGTTTTCTTTTAAAATCTGCTGTACATTATATTTAATTTAAAGTAGTAATTTCACCATTTTGAGTTCTAGGACTAGTGACTGTCATTTACACCAATAACTTTTAGGCACCTACTCAAAATCTCTCGTTGGACTTAAAATTATTGATTAATGAATGATGTCTACATAAGAAAAATGGTTTTTATAATGTGTGATCTAACCGATGATTATTTTGTTTCATTATTGTATTTATAGCCTTACCCTAATGCACTAGCATAGCCAAAATTCATTCTAGTCAAGGAAGATTTGTTCATACAGTCCTTACATCTTACACGTTACCTTCTAAGATTGACAATATGATTTGGAACTAAGGGCTTTGGGGTGTTAACTCCCAACTGTTCTGGTTGCACCCTCATGATTCATTTTGTTCTTCCTTATCATTGTCATATCAGAGCCATTGATTAATAATGTGTTTATGTAAAAATATATGTGAAATTTTCATTGTGTAAATTGAATAACATGACCTTCTTTCTTCTCCATAGCATGTAATGATAACTCCTGTAGTGTTGATAAGTGGCTCTCTCGTTTGGAATCTTCTGGGTGGTTGACTAATGTGAAGGATGTATTAACGTGTGCTTGTTTAGTTGCCCAGTGCTTAGAGCAAGATAGTAAGTTTAACATTGTTTAATTGATTTATTATCAGTATACATCACTAGCTTTCTTGTAATGCTTCTTTTTGGCTAGTTTTACCTCGGTCTTTTTGCTTGAGCTAAGATGTATTTGAAGTTGATCAATCACGCGGTGATTGAGAGGTACTCCTTGAGTTCAAACAATTTGATGCTAGTAAACACTTTCATATTCTGGTCTTGTTCAACATTCTAATCTACTACTAGTAAAATAATAATGTGTTTTTTAAGTATAACTCTTCTGCTCACAGTAGCCTTGAACAATCCTTGTCTTTTCTCTTTATTTTTCTTTCTCTCTCGTTTTGGTGAATCAAGTGAAATTGAAAATATCTTTTCAATCAAATTATATTAGAGCGAGTAAGTATGAGCGTAAAATATACTTAATAGGTGAAAAATGCCAAAGAAAAAAGTTTGGAAAATGTAAGGACTGAATTGATAAAATTTGTCCACTAAGTGCAGCTAGTCTTATCCAGAACTGAGTGAGAGAAAATTTGGCATGCAATATAGTTTATACCAGGTGTGTAAGTATGAAACCGGAATTTCCCATTGGTGGCGCTAGATGTCGATGTAGTTAACGACTCATCACGTCAGCGGTGTCTTGTTATTGTATTGATATCCAACAAATATTTCCAACTCACAATAACACGAGTTTCATTCAGTAGCATTAGTTTATTAGAGATAAACATATCGAGTTTTGTGCCAACAAATTACGATTTGCGGACATCACTAGTTTTCTGTTTTCATCTGAAGAAAACCGAAACCGAATCGCATCGAATGCTTGTGGAGGCGTATGGTGAGCATGCTCTCGGTAAAACACAGTGTTTTGAGTGGTTCAAACGGTTCAGATCTTTCGATTTTGACGTGAGGAACGAAGAACGTGGAAGACCGCCGAAAAAGTTTGAAGACGCTGATTCAAATGACCAATCAAAGCTCGATTCAAATGACCAATTTGAATCTAGCTTTGAGTGCAAAATGACCAGAATACCAACAAAGACAACACAAGGTGATTTTGCTGCATGACAACGCACCAGCACACAAAGCAAAACGGGTCCAGGAAACGATAGAGTCGTTCCGTTGGGAGATTCTTTTGCATGCGGCTTACTCACCGGACCTTGCCCCGTCCGATTATTACTTGTTTGCATCGATGGGACACGCACTTGCTGAGCAGCGCTCGACTTCTTACGAAGCTGTACGAAAATGGCCCGATGACTGGTTTGCCTCAAAAGATCAACAGTTCTTTTGGCATGGAATCAACAAATTGCCAGAAAGATGGCAAAAATGTATAGATAGCGATGGACAATAGTTTGAATAAGGTACTTTGTATCATATCATTACAATAAACGTGTTTTTCCTGTAGAAAAATTCCGGTTTCATACTTACATACCTGGTATCTTTTTAATCGACTACTAGATTTGAGAAGAGCATATATTCAGTTTTGAAAAAAAAAAAAAAAAAACTTATGCGCAAAGGGATATCTTTAAATTATTTTAGTACAGTTTCCTTGAACTGTAGTCCAGTGCCTACTTTATGTTTTCAGCAGATTTATTTCGATCTGTAGAAAATGAAGATAAAAGAGAATGTCTGAACACAAATTAATGCAAATCCAAAGCGCAAAAAGCAAAAAAAACATAATAATGAGCAAGAACTTGTATATTTATTTGAATTTTTGTAGGACTGTGCTTTTAAAAGTTGACTGTGATAACAAGCGATCAATTGATCTATCTAACTTTAAGGCAATATGCCATTAGTAAGCATTGTAACATATAAAATTCAATCAATGCTCTAATGCTTTAAAAACAAGTAGAGAAATTGATTGAAGGCCAAACCTGATATGCGAGTGAAGCCTATTACGTTTTACCTTCTTATTTGTAATTATTATGTGAGGCAAAACAATATCATCTTTCCCATCCATGCTAAAACATATAGAGAAAAAGCCATTAATACAAGTAAATATTTTAATTTGAGAAGAAGCCTATGCAATTCATTGTGTTTAGTAAAGTTTAAAGTGAAGCATGCCACACACCTCCTAGATGGATTGTCTTCTTAAAGATTAGCTAATGATGATTGATTTGTTAAATACATGAGGGCTGTGTTAAAAATGGATTGAAGAAATTTAATTTTACAAAATGGGTTGGTCCTCATTAAAAAAACATTTTAGCAATGCTGTCGTAAAGCCTGTTATGAAACATTTTAGCATACATTTGCAACAGGCTTATCTCTAGGGTGTAGAGTATGAAAGTAACGTATCCCTAGAACGGAACGATTACTTCTCCCAAAGGTTTGACAATTCGAAAAATTTCCTAGAGATAATCATCAAGACCCCCTGCCCTCCAACATCAAAAAATAGTTTATAATTGAGTTTTTGTCTTTTAAATTATAGAAATATTACAGAGGGCCCTATCCCCATGCTATCGAAAATTACCCAAAATCATCCATTCAAAATAAAATTTTAATTTTAAGAAATTGCCTGGGGTGATCCCCATTAGCTGGGAGAATTGGCTTATACAATTGCTTTTTGAAGACTTCATTTCTTAAATTTGTTCTGAGAGAACACCACAGGTTGAAAATTGTATTTTTGAAGTTGAATTCTAGGGGGGGGGGGGTACTGAACCTTATGCCTTCTTCTAATGTCATCAAATATGGCCTATAATTGCTTTTTCAAGACTTCATTTCCGTAAACTATCTGGGAATAGAACCTTGAAGCCCCTATCCATAGCATCACCAAAGATCCTCTAAAATCGTGTTTTTAGTCTCAACATCGAAAAGGGACTGGAGAGAATTACTAAATCCCAGTCTTTTCCTTCATGTCACCAAAGAACACCACCAACGCTGTTGTTATGGTTTTAATTTTGAAAAGTTTCTGAAGCATAGCATCCAAATCTCTCTTCTCTCTCATACCACCAAAAGTCTTTGAAAATTAAGTTTTTCTTAATTGAACGCCCCCAAACTCACCTAGTTATATACGAGAATTTTTTTTTCAGCTAAAGCAACTAATAAATCCATAACTATCTTAAAGTTTTATTTGCAATTCCAGTTTTTGTAACTGTCCCAGCTTAATATTGCAATATTTCTTTTACAAAAGGAAAAGATACGTTCTTAGGACCTAAATGACTACTGAAAATAGCTCTCTAGTACTAAAATAGAAATTCCTCTATTTTTTTGTTAATTCAATTTTTCATTCTTTATGTTCGGAACACTTTTCACTCTGCTTCTGTTCTTTAACTTTTTTTTTTGGTTTCATTTTCGGTCGAAATTAATGTATTATATTGGAAGTCCCCCACCATATAATGCATTAGTTATTAGTAGTCACCCCTTCTGAAACGATTGTTTTGATCCACCATTAGCATGAGCATTTGAAATGAGCATTTTTGAAATATCATGTAGTATGTTTTTTTCATTTGATATTTCATGTTAGTGTTGATCTTGCATACGTACAAATTGGTTAAACTTTCAAATTTCACAGGAGTAGTTAAAATATTTGATTGACTCATTATTGTTATGATTACAAATTTCACAGGAATGGTTAAAATATTTGATTGACTCATTATTGTTACGATAGGCTCATCTGTTCTTGTTCATGGAGCTGAGGGTACAGATGCCACCTTAACTGTGTGTGCTTTGACCCAAATCATTTTGAACCCTGATTGTCGCACTGTTCACGGATTTGAGGCACTTATAGAAAGGGAATTTCTCCAAGCTGGGCATCCATTCAGTACAAGGTGTCAGTGTGGAGCATATGCTTCTGCTAATTCAAGGAGCAAAGATCAGAGTCCTACTTTCTTGATGTTTCTTGATTGTGTACATCAGGTATATCTTAATTTTTGATTAATTTTTGTACTTTAATAATATGCATTAATTGAACTTGCTTTACCTTTCAGCACATGATCTACAATTAATGATGTTTATTGTACAGATACAGATTTTTGTATCATGTAGAACATGTTTTTTTTTTTTTTTTTGAGCAATCATAATTGTTTATTGCTTTCACTTTTTTTTTCTTTGATCTTCTTTTGATTTTTCAAATTACCATGGCGACGAAATAAATCTAGCTCCTTGTTTTTAATTTTTATTTAGAAAGATTATTTTCATTGTCATGTTTACCAATCCTCTGTGGTTTGCCATTATTCATCTTTTCTTCCAAGGCTTAACTCAAGCAGAATGACATTAAAATGTAACTTATACTTCTCTAGACTAACAATTATTGTTAGTTCAGGGAAGTTTAGGTTTTGTTATTAGTATTTACTTTTATTTGTATTAACAGAAAAGGCTTGTGCAATGTGCACCTTGTCTTCAATATGCATTGCAGTATTTTCTGATAAACAAATATGTTAATTTAGAGTTAAACTTTAGTCTATATAATGTAATAGGAAGTGTCCAAGCATCAAGTCAAGCAATTCCATATAGTTGGACTGATTTTGCTTAGTTTTCAGAGTCCAGTAATAAACTACCTGTAACAACTGATTGTACTGAAATTATATAATAACTTTTAAATTTTAATACATGAAGCACTTACATGAATGTTCTTGCTATAAACAACTCTATCTCCTTTTTTATGTTTAGATTCATCAACAATTTCCATGTTCCTTTGAGTTTAACGAGCAGTTTCTTATCACTCTCTTTGAACATTCCTATGCATCTCAGTTTGGTAAGTTATAAAGTGGTACATATGTTTTTCATTGTGATGAAATAGTTTTTTGCTTAAATTTTCATTTCTCAATGGAATGAGTCTAAGCTATCTAGGTTCATATGTTAACTCTTAAATCAGGGATTGTTTCCCAATCACTATATTTTACCAGGGATGCCGTGGGGGGGGGGGGACAAAAAGGGAGGGTAAGTTGAAGTTTTCCTCACTACTTTCAAGGCACGACGTGCCCGTGCAACGCCGGGCCACGTGCGCAGTATGTCTTCAAATCGAATGAACATTAAATTATATCAAATAATATAACTTCAGAATGAGGTAAAAGTTAGAGAGGGTTGACGTTATGCATCAACATGCCGCAGGAAGCTAATCTAGCTGCCCTGGTAGCTAGTCTAGGGTATATTAGATGTTTATGCAAAAAGCAAGGTATTAGTTAATTTATGAATTTCTCCATTACTAATTCTAAGAATTCATGAAATAAATATGGAATAACTTAGGCAGATTTATTAAGTTTTTATTTTCCTAAGGTGGAAGTCCTGGAGTGGTTAAAAGTTGATGCTAATATTTGTATTTTTAAAATACTTTTTCTTTTCTTCTTCTACTTATTATTAATTTAGAAAACTCATCATTGCTTGTGTTATATTATATGGTCCTTTTATTATGCTCTACCAAATAGAATCAAACTGTAATTTAATGTAATCATTATCATTTTGTTATTTTCAAAGCATAATGTAAAAATATCATGAGTAAAATAACTTTTTCTTTAATAGCAATCATTTTCTTAAAAAATAAAGTAGTTAAAAAAAAAACCATGTTTAGTCATCAAGTTTTTAAAGGTGGTCTAGACATTTTATCCAGAAGTGTTTGCCTTATGAAAACGAAATTTACTTTGATGATGATTGGAAAGAAATATAAATTTTTCAAAAAATTTTAAGATAGCTTGCTCACAGTGGCTTAAAACCAGAAGAGTCATCTCATTCTTTGTTAACAAATAATAAAATTGTTTCTTTGAATACTTAGTTTTTGTAGATATTTAATTGCAAAACATTTGTATTTAAGTATTCAATGAATTATATATTTTTTTACCAATTATTTCAGGAACATTTCTTGGTAACTGTGATAAAGATCGGCATGATTTAAAATTATCAAAGAAGACCGTATCCTTGTGGTATGTATACTTTGCTAATAATGAAAAAAAAAGAAATCTGTCGAGGTCAAAAAATAATGTTTTCCTATATACTTGTCTAAATTTAAATTATTTATGCATGTTTACTATTTTATTTTTTAAGAAGAATCTTTTGAAATGTTGTATAAAGAACTTTTTTTTTTGTGTGTGTATGTGTTCTGTTGTCATAATTATGATTACCCAAATATGAGTTACATGTGCTAGAGCTAGATTTTAGTTTTTAATGATACTAAATGTTGTTTTTGTGTGTGTCTGTTGGGAGAGAGGGAGGACTCAATCCAATACTGTACAAAACTGTAAAAACAAACACATGCATATGTAAGCAAATTTGAATGGGGTCAATTTGGTTTGCTATGAGAGTAATAGTGCAGTCAGGTTTGTCATTGTAAAAATAGTACAAATTCAACTACAGCTTTGGTCTCACACTGATTTTTCCTTGCATAATTACTGTATCATTTCCTGTTTCTGTAAATTACAAAAATCTTGTGCTGTTTCATGCGTAACAAATTTGATAGTTCTATAAAGCAGTCACTTATTCATGTAGCTCTCATACAGAAAGTTATTATGTTTGTAGTTGCTAAATTATTTAATTGTTAAAAAATATATTTGCCAATAATTTCCTAGCATGTGCTGTGCATGTATGGCACTGTGTATCATATTTTTTCGCATTATCTTTGAAAAAAAAAAAATAGCAGAAATTGCATGACTAACTATATTATGTGTGCCAACACGGGCCTTTTTATTCTTTTGCCTGTTAGATTTCCAAATTGCTAGCTCACTTTTATAGAAGAATTTATTAATTTTTGTTACAGGTCTATGCTAAATCGAACTAATGTTCTCCTAACTTACTTAAATCCAATGTATGAACCAAATAATAATGTCATATGGCCAACTGTGGCACCTCAAAGTGTTGTGCTGTGGAGTGGAATGTATTTGAGATGGGTTGTTGACCAAAAGCCTCAACTTGAAGCATGGACTACTATTGCTGAAATCAGGGAGAAAGAAAAAGAGTTGCAATCTAAGACTACCAAACTGAGGAGGTAAAATGCTTTATATGACACTCAACTTATACTAATAATTTGTTAAAGTGGCTATTCATATTGAGTAGAGCTACTATTTTTTTTTTTAACTTTATCTGCAACAAACTTGATGCGTCTTAGTGTTAAGATGCTGCAAAATACAGATTTTAGAAGAATATATTTATTTAAAATTTCTTACCTTGAGTTCATTGAGAACTTTAAAAAATAAATAAGGGTACATGCAGTTAATTTGCAAATGTTTTGGCTTTCATTTATTGGGCTTAAAGGTAAGTGTGCTACTACTTGCTCATCGCCTTTCTTTTGCTTTTCTCAATGTGCTCTCCTTGTTCCTTTGAAATCTATCAACACTTGATCACAAAGCAAATCGTCTTTTGCAAAAGATAAATTTTACACAATCTTGGCCTTTAAAGTTAACTCCCACTTTTCCCTTAACCACTAGAATGGTGTAGAAAAATTTTCTAAAAAACAAAGCACACCTTACTGCAAAATTATTTTGAAAAAGTGCACCTTTAATTGAACTGAAGTGCCCATTTATTTGGATGCTCTCTGCTTCTTTTTTCTGGATGAAACAGTAAAACATATTTTTGTTGCTGTTTCCAACCTCCTTGTCCAGTCCCCAACTCTAGATGAGTTCAACGAGATTGTGCACTTTAAGAAAGTCAAAGAAAAGTAATGGGGAAAGAAAATGATCGTCACCATACAAGCCCACGCACTCGAGAATATGTGCCTGAAATACCTTTTCTATATTGAATTTTGGACAGATAGAGGGTGTTTTAACACCACTCACAAAAGAAAGGCTCCTCAGATGCCTGGTGTGTTTGTTTTTCAGTTGCTGATCCAGGGGCACCTATCCATCCTGCATATTATGTAGTAGGGATGCACCAATAAGCAAATTGGCGGATTACCGATTATCGATTAATCGGCTTTTGATAATCAGCCGATTAATCGGCAGAGCCAATTAATGATCAAGGTTGTTATTTTTAACATTAAAAATTTCACCATCAGTGTTTTTTCCTCCCTTCCCCTTCCCGATTTTAGAAATAGTTACTTATTTATTTCTGAGAAAATTTGTTTTTCTCCAATTTTCCCGAAATACATTAATTGGACTATTTTTCATATTTTTGCAAAAAAAAAAAAATACATAAACATCCTAAGAATGAAAACTATTAAAAAAATTAGGAGGGGGGGGGGACTGTGGTGAGCACTTTAGTTTAGGGGTGTTCTTAATTTAAATTTATTTTTCTATTATAAGTAGGCATTTCATTCAAGAAATTTATTATTTTAAAATTACAGGTTATCTAAAAGCATTTTAGCTAAGGAGAAAAGTACTGACACATAAAAAAATGTTGCAACATTGTCAAAATGTGTATATTTATTCAAAATAGGAATATTAAATTATTAAATCATTTATATCAACTGAGGGAATTATTATTATTATTACTATTTTGTATTTCATTCTTTGAATTATTTTTTTATTTACTACACTACACTTTCGTACTACATGTCATACTTGTGTTTGCAGAAAATTATATATTTCTTGTTTTTAAATTTACCCATCGTAGTTTCTTGTTCGAGCATCCCTGAAGTAATTTGTTTTTAAACATCAGACTGATTGTAAATGAAATGAAATATTTATGCTCTTGCATTCCAATGTTAAAGTTCAGGGATTCAATGAAAGGTTTTCCTTTAATGATCCATTCAGTTTTATGCAAAAATATTTGCTTTGTTTTCACTCTGTACACTTTGATACTGCATGTTATAGTAAGGATTGCCGAAAATTACATTTATTTACTGATAGTATGGCTTATTATCATACTTTCTTGGTGAAGGTATACTATAATAAGTAATATTAAAAAAATATTTTTTTTCGCTGATTTATCGGCAATGTGGCCGATTAATCGGTACTGCCGATTAATCGGTGCATCCCTATTATGTAGGATAGTTCAACAAGGCAGTTGATCATTCAAGATATTTTGGTAGTTCTCATTTACTGTCAATAATCATGAATTTAATTTACCATACATGCATCAAGGAATGTATGAATAAAGTCAATTACAATAAAGTAAAATCATATGCATTTACAGAACACTTATGATACTCTTTTATGTTAGGACCTTACTGGAGTTGGAGAGGGAAGCGGAACTGGCTGGCATTATAAATCCACCTGAACTAGATTTACTTTCTTTAGATCCTTGTTGATGTGACTTATTTATTTTATTTCATTTTAAATGTATTCTAATTTTTTGTGTACTGTTATGTTTTAAAAATGTAAATAAAAACAGAATAAATTTGAGAATGATAATTTTACATTATGCATAAGATTTGTTTATTTATTAATGTAATAATATTTTGTCCAGTCTGGATTTTTTCCAAAATTCCACTTGATTGTATTGCTCAAGTCTTGTGTTTTTAAATGTCCAGAGTAATTTTGTGTGCTTTATGTCTATAATAATTTCTGTGTTGTAGTTTAGTTCAACAGGTTTTCAAACACAAATGTTTTTTGAATTAGAGTTTCTTTATCTTCTTGGCCCAGAAAACCTAGATTATGACTATAAAACCATGTTGCTTGAGTAAATCCATCAGCCTAAGTGCCTCTCTACTCACTTCACTGCTGCCCCATAGAGGAGCCAACACAATTAGTAAGATGCCGGTAGTGTCAGAAATGAGCAGTCGTTAGTGGCATTTTGCTCCCAAAAATGTTAATTTGATGCCTGCATTTCCTACTATAGGCTCCAAATTCGACACCTGAAGTTTTAAATCACATTGAAGCTTCCCTTTTCTGACTCATTGTGCTTAAGATTATTGATTTTGTTGGATAAATTTGTAGAAGTAATTTTCAATTGCAATCAGTTTTGTCTTTAAAAAATAATTTTGTCTCATAAATTTTCAAATATGCTATCAGCAATGTGTTGTGTAACACATAGCAGTGCATTTAGGCAGTCTGTTTAATGACTGTTAATGTTTTTTATTTGTATATTTGATTTTTTAAAAGGGACACCTAAGTTCTCTGTTTTAACACCTGGAAACTTGGACTAGGCGCTATTTTTATTTCTAACACTGGATAACAGAGAAATAAGGAAAACTAAAAGAAGGCAAAAAAGTATTTTCATTGACTGCAAATCTTAAACTTTCCATATGTATATTCTACCATATAGTCTAGCCAAAGCACTCTGCTATCAGACTGAAGAGCCGGGCTCGTCATTTAGGGGGAAGGGTGTCAACCCCCCCCCCACGGCTTTGATAAATCAATGTATTTCCATAAAAGGGGGTGTGCTTTACTTTGTTTTCTGATGAAATTGCATTGTGTTTGCACTTTTTTGCTACCCCCGGAAAAACTTGAAATGACGGGCCTATGTAGAGCTAAACAAAGATAACCTGGGTTACATGAGGATTTCTTGATGGTTGGTACTCTCTATTTGCTTTGACACAGTGAATAGAATAAATTTTAGAAGCAAAAAATATTGGCAGTGGGAAATGCACTATCCTCCATAGCAAATACATTTACCACTTTGCTTCCAAATGTTCTTATAAGTGAATAATCTGTTAATTATGCCATTAATGTCAGTATCTAAGGTTCAAAACAGGGCTTGGGTCTTGCTAATGAAATTTTTTACCTTTGGGAACAAAAATGATTTGTGTCCAAGGTCCTATTGAAAACTGTGACCATTAGATGAAGTTTTTTTGCAATAGGACTTGTTTCTCTCCTTACCCAAATAGATTTCACTTCATGAAAAGTATTACAAAGCTCACTCCATTTCAGCAGAATGCTACTTTTGACCATTTATAGTGCAATGTGCTTTTGGGATTAAATGTTATTTAGACTTTAATTCCTCTAATTTTCAATGTTCAGGAGATTAAAAGAGTAATTTAAGTTCTGTTAAAGTCCATTTAGTGCAATATCCGGTTTCGGGCTTAAATATATATTTCAACTCCTGTACTGTTTGAGATTTATGAATATTAGAAGGAAAATGGGTATTAGAAAGAAATCTTGACATTTATAACTAGGCAAATGGGTTTATAGGTTTAAAGATTGTTTCTAGTTTTCTTCTTTTACCATTAGAAGTTTCTTCAACCACTTCTATGACATAAAAATCTATTGATGTTATTGCAGCAGCCATTGAAATTGTTGAAACTCTATGATGTTGCAATATCAGCCTGAATTTTATTACCACTGTTAGGCAACAGCCCACAAGTTATTAATTGTTTAACTAAATTCTGAGGTAAGCCATACTAATTCACATAAAACTCTTTAGAAATAAAGCCTGTAAATGCTTGGCTAAAAAAAAAACTTTTGGTGTAATAGCAATGATATGGTTATTTTTAAACCAGAATTGACAACTTAGGAGCCACAAATCATAGGTGAATTTCGAAATACTAGATGAACCTAATTTGAATGTGCATATTTATTTTATTGCAATGCAGCACAGACAATATTTATCATGATTCATAAAAAACTAGACAGAATGTGAATGAAACTTGAAATGATTCATGCTAAAGATAGTTGGAAATGCAGCAGATTAGGCGATATTTCGATCATTAGGATTTTTGTGTAATTGCCACATTTTGGAACACAGCAATTTTATTTATGAATGTTACCTCGATCGAAATACATTAGTTGTTATTCTTTGGCCAAAAATTCTAGTTGTCGAAATTTACCCTCACTTGGAACAACCGAATTATCTTCATATTAACTTCAAATTAGTTTATTCTAGAGAAAGGAAAATTGTGACTGTTCAAAAATTGAATACTATCGTATTATTTTTGAAACATAACTAAAGTGTGAGAGTTTTGTCATGTTTCTTTAATTCTGAAGAGATAAATGCTTAAGAAGACATTTTTTCAACATAGTACCAATTCTTTCTGTGATAGTAATAAAGCTGGGCTAATATACTTTAGCTTCCATCAAGCAAGTGAAGGGATCGGATGAAAGTTGCGCCAGGCCCGTCATTTGAGAGATCAGGGGCAGACCCCCCCCCCGCCATTGGGGAATTAATGTGTTTTTCCATAAATGGGCATGTTTTTCTGTTTGACATTTGCCTCCCCCTTTAAAATTCGAAATAAGGGGCTTGAATCACGCAAGCTGTTTCAGATGCTGATGAGTGCTGCCAGCTAGGGACAACAATCCCCAGTAAAGCAGATAAAATCAACATTTTTCTAGTTAAGATTGAATGTAATTATTTTTATAGTGAAATCTAATTTTGTGAATACTTGAAAAATGCTTATAAATTTCAGGTTTGCTGCGTAAATGAGATGTTAACTTGTGATGCAATATTGGCATTAATTAACTATCGTAAGAATAGTTTTTCTTAAGAAACAACATAAAAACAAGCTCATTCCATTTCTTCTGAAATAATTTATGCAAATAGTATGAGATGCTGAACATAATGTTTTTAATTTTCTCTACCCATCCGCTCCATATTGGTTTGCATTTTTTATTTGTACATAAGTAAGGCAATTTACTTACATAATGTATGTTAATAAAGTAAATATGTAATTTGCCCCATGATATAAATTGTGTCACACCAGTTCAGCTGTGTCACACTATTCTTCGGTTATGGAGAGAAAAAACCATTATTTAAACGATAACTTAGAACCATCTCTCAAATTATTGGTTAATTTTTGAAAGATAGACTTTGAAAATAGTTTAAAAAGCAAAATAAGTATTGAAAAAAGTAAGTAAATTCTTTTAAGTATACAAATGCATGGCTTTTGAGAGGAAAAATATTGAGTGAGCATTACATATGGAGATTAGTTAAAATTAGTTGTTTTTTTTTTTGGTAGTAGTCATAGTATTGTAGAATAACTATTAGTTCTATTTAGTTCATTTAAAATTTTAAAATGATGTTAAAGTATTTTAAAAAGATAATTTTTTTATTGTAATTGATTAAATTGAGATTAATGAAAATATTGATGCATTGGTGAGGAATTGCTAACTTGTGGACAAAAATAGCATTTTTCCTTTTCTTTTCCTTTTTTTTTTGTGTGTGTTTTAAAAAGAGGACTTTTTTTCTCTTAGCTGAATAAATTTGAATAAATTTTAATTCTTTCCAAAATATGTGTAAATTATACTTATTTTTGTTAAATTGTACAATGTTTAAAAGTACGTTGCTGTAATGTCTAATTTGCTGGACTGGCAGCTGTGCATTATATCAATTTGAAAAATCTGTATATTCTGTGTGCAAAATAGTATTTGTTGCTATGTCGATGGGGTGAAAATTTAGGGGGGAAAAGTTCAGTCTTGCATTTATTTGGAGTTGTACCCCTGATCACAAGAACCATTTAATTTATGTTTAACTAATGTAAAAGGCTGTACTCATGCATGCCCGTGGAACTTATGTAATAAATGCTTATAAATGTAAAATAAATTGATTTATTTTTTAAATTCATTTTCATTTTTACTTTGTCTTTGTATGAGAAAAAGTTAAACGTTAAAAGATTTATGTATTTAAAAATAAAAATATAAAAAGCTGTACATTAAAGGATAAAAAATCTGTACAACCTGGAAGAAGTGGTTGTTCAGATTTTGGGATTTTTTAGATCAACTAACTGAAGGCCACAACCCTACTATAAGTGCTCTTGAGCTAACTAGGTACCACCATAAGAAATAAAAATTAACAAACAGCGTCATTTTGAAAAACTAGTTTCTTTAATTTTCAATAGTTTTTTTTCTTTATTTTCCAAGTGTCTAAAATCATTCACATACGGGTTTTTGCTTGCTGAATCTTTATTTTTCGCTTATTGCAGTATTTCTATGATACCACGTGTCATGTGCAATATTAGAGTTTTACTGATACTTTGCAGCAGTCTTTTAGCTTCTACTTTCGGTTTATGATATTTCTTATCATTTATTAAGAAGCACACAATACAAATCATACCAAGCAACAAATATATTTTTAGAATATATGGTTTATTTGATTGCATCGCTAGTAATAATACACAAAACATATTGTCTACGAATTATGTGTTAAAAACAATTGTTTAGAAGGCAAATAATCTCAGTGGAAGAAAATAGGTTTAAAAGTAATCAGACTGGAAGAAAATAGGTTTAAAAGTATTTTCGTAACGAAGGGAAAAAAATCGCGGAAAAAAAATTATCTTTTTTTTTTTTAAACTTTTTTTCGTGCACCCGGTATGTAGCATGTAGATTTTTTAAAGTTTTTTCATGGTCGAGGGTTTAATATTCAGTAATTCGTCATCGGCGCATTATGGTCCGAAAAATTCGTAGTTTTACTTTTACAAAGATAACTTAACTACAAAAACAGTTTCGGGGACAAGTGCCGCGGATTTATGACTTTACACAGTATTCCTACGAGACACTAAGAACCGTAGGGTGTAACTGACAAAATTTAAATATTGAAGAAAATTATTATGAATGATGTGAAAAACAACCCATATAGCAAAAAGCACACTAAATAGATCTGGTTCTCTCTGATAAGTAAAGGCAACAATTTTTATAAATTAAATTTTAAATGTTTTTTTTTTCTTTTTTTGCTACACACACAGTTAATAATGAATACATTCTAAAGGAAATAAATTTATTTTAGATTATGAAAAGTTAGGTTTATTTTGTAAAGTATTACACACAAATTGCTTAGACCCATCTGGGGAATTTGTGGGGACTCACCAAAATAAAAGGTGGTTTGAAATCGGTTTGCGTTTCAGTTGCCTTATTTTTGCAATAAAAAAAAATATTTCGGGGAACGGAGTCCCCTCCCCCTCCCCAACTAAAGTACTGATTGAAAGGTATATTTTTTAATTCAAAATGCTTAAAAATGTGTTTAAATTTTTTTAAGGGATCCCGTAGACTCCAGACAGAACGTGAGCGATACAATAGCTTCAACTCTTGGAATAAAGTTGTAAATATTTTACATGTGTGCAAAAAATTCGTGGGCAATGGGAAAGCATATGAGACATTTCCGAATTTTGTGCTAAAAGTACATATACAAAACAGAATTTTTAAAAAATAGATGAGAAAATAAGGCTTTTTTATACTTTTACCATTGCGAGTAAAATTTTTATCAACGGAATTTTTCTATAAATTTTCTTTATTTCCTCCACTTATATTACATAATTAAGTTTCATGCTTAAAAATACTTTTCATTTTTTATTGCCTCTTATCAAGTATTAATGTTTCTGAAACATTTCCAGATCTTTTTTAACACATCGATTATCGTTTAATTTTTTTCCTCTCCCTTTATCGCATTTTAGTCTAATGAGTTTTTATTTTATCGTCTAGTTTATTTATTTTTTTTCCAATTTTCTCCAGACTGTTATTTAATGTCTGCAAGTAGATCATTACTCCTTGCTGTGTTATTTAAAGGTCTGGAACTTTAGGTTTAGTTTTCTTTTTAAATGGAAAATATATTCCTCTCCCCTCTTCTCATAATTTCCCCGGCTCAATGTGATCAGTTTCAATTCGTAAGGTTAATGAAACATGCTTACTGCACTAGGAAGCTCAATGCTATTTAGGTTTTTAAAATGTAAATAAATATCAAAGTTTTTACTCAATTATTTTGTTGAGTAATTTATACATATGTGTGTAGCAAAATGATTTTAAAGTTTTATTCAGCGTACTTTCAACCTAATTTACTAAAAACTTAAATCTTACATAATTAATGACACGCACCTTTTCTCGTGGGCTGTTTTATTAATTTTTGAAAAACATTGTTTTTGTTCAGTGTAGTGGTGTTTGTTGGGCAGGAAACGAAAAAAAAAAAAAAAAACCGCTTACACTGACATAAACAACGTTTTGATAATTTGCTCTTTTTGGGGGAGGAGGCAGTTTACAGTTAACACAGCGGTAATCAATGAATATGTTTTCATTTTAATATCCCCGCGCATGAACTAACCATCTGCTCACGTGGGGTACATTTAAATGTCCCAATTGTCAGCACCGTACTAACCATGGAGCTCTAACAGCTGCTTGCAGTTCAGGCGGAGCCCCGACAAAACAGCTGTTTGATCTTACTCGTTGCACCTGTTTGAAGGTTTCCAGTTTGGCGAGTTAATGCACTTTTGGAGAGTTAAAAAAATAGGGAAATAGTTTGCAAAACTCCCAGGAGATAACACTAGTCTACAAATCAATAATGCAATGAACCTTCGTTAATTCGAATACGATTAAAACGAATTAATGCGAAAACGAGCTACATTCCCGATCCCCGTCCCCTTGTTTGCTGTATTTTGCACGTCGGATAAGACAAAGACGCACTACGGTTATAACGAATTGATTTTAATGATCCCTTGGAGTTCATTTTAACGAAGTTAAACTGTTGTAATAACTTATTTTCCTTTTTTTCAACCGTAGAGAAAAATACCTGACCTTTTTGTAAAATGACGCGCAGAATTCAAATACGTAAAGAGTTTTTCTACATCATCCGCAGATCCTTTTTTTAATGACATCCAGTTGAAGTTTGAAAGAAGTGTTTGTAGTTTCATGCATAATTAGTAGAGATGTGTCGAAGCTTCGGCTATTTCACCGAAGCTTTGGTCTGACCGAAGCATGAGGTGTGCTTCGACCGCTTCTATCTAAAATAATTTATGTTGTAAATTTTCATTTTACAATTATAATTTCATAAAATATTGTCCTTTAGGCTATACAGCTATACACTGTTATAAAATGTACTTAAACATAGAAGAAAATTATATTTAAATGAACTGATTGTTTGTATTGAGCTCTTGGAATCAGAAACTGTTGAATAATTAACAGTACATATTTAACCTAAAAATTCTTACGAAATAAATATAAATAAATTAAATTTAATAACATTTAGCTAATAATTACATGAACACTTTAGTTGCTTCAAAAAAACTAGTGAAAAGTGACTTTCTTACACATTTCTAGTGTTTACACGTAGATATAGAAATGCCAATTTTTATCATTTACCAAACTTGGATTTTTTAAAGCCATATTTTACTTAATAAAGTTGTAAGTATACAATTTCAGTTTTTCTTAAATTTATTACTATGTTGACAAAAGTTAAATCATTTTCTAGACATTGATGAAAATTATTAATACTAGTCCAGTATTATAAAACATCATGAGAATAAACAAAAATTAAATTGAAGCTGAATTTTTATTTATTTTCTATCAAGCAAAATATGAAGACAGTTCCCAATCCTTGCACATCCACTTTTGAGGAAAGATATTCAGTTTCGATTTTACTTGTTACTTCAAGGAAAAAAACTTTTTTTCAGTTTAATTCTTTTTGAAGTAAACATTTCCAGAACTAATAATGTTAAACTTTTTTTTAATACTAAAACTGAATGATAAGTGAGGAAAAATATCTGTGCTTGACCAACAAATTCAACTTTAAATTTTTAAATTAAAAAATCTTTACATATTTGTTACTTACACTATTACGATATAATGTAAACCTTAGCTAATTTCTTGTTAAATTATTCTGTGATTGAATATTTGATCACATCAGTTGGTTTTATTACAATTATCAACTTAACTGTAGGAGATGTTTTTCATATTCCAAAAAATGCTTCATATTGCTCATTTACAATTAAAGTTTGGTTAAAGTAGTTTGGTGCATGTTTTTTTGCTATCATTTTCATTTTGTTTTGTCTTTGTGAGTAATATGTATCAAATATTTCAAGCCTTTTTTTTGTCAGCAAGTATAGTTTGTGTTTGACTTTGTTTTCCGGCTTTTTTGACTGTTTCTTATGAAACTCTAAATATTTTATCAGCATTTTTTCTTCCATGCGTAAGATGGACTGAAGTCATGAGTTACATTTCGTCTTCTTTATCATTTTGTTTCTTCCTTTCTCTTGACTGATATTCACATTGAATATAATTTCTTACAGATATCGTACGTCGATTGGCAAGTACTTCAAAAAGTTTCGTTTTAATACAAAATTAACTAACCTTTTATTAAACAACATGGGACTATGTGTTTCCAAATTCAAAATTTATTTTTAAAATATCCGACACAAATAACTTCTAAATTGAATTATTAGACTCTTAATTTTGTCAAAAAACAAAGGTGTTGATTAAAATATATAAGTTAAAAAAAATGAGAATCTCACTAATTTCCATTCTCAACTGCGATACTAACGGCCCTCATAGGATTTTAAAAAAAATGACTGTTGATGTGATCTGTGGAATTAACAATTACATTTTGTTGCGCTGCAGTCACATGTTTGGTTCATCTGGTATTATTGCTATGAATTTGGCCCTTTAAATATTGGCGATCCTAATCGGCTATACATTTGGCGACAAAATAATACAACAGCTGCTAGTTCTGTATGGCAACCCTAAAGTGAGTTTTTTTTTCCGCGAAGATCCACGCGCCCCGAATCTGCGATAGCCTGAAGCAGACAAAGCACTTGTTAGTAAGTAATTTATGATGTAAAAAGCAAAAGCGAAACTGTGGTTTGTTGACTGTTCTTCATCTAACAAAGATTGTGTTTTATAGTTCATAGATACTCGAACTTAAAACCTTCTGCTCAGGGCAGCTAATAAACTTCATTTTTTGGCATCATTCGGCAAATTCTGAATTTGCCCAAAGAAACTCCGAACTTTATCTTGAAAGATTAAATAAGATGCTTGCACCTGTCCATTGTAAAGCCCTGAATGCGTCGTTTCTCAGGGCTTTAGTCCATTTTGCGCATATATCTCTACTGAACTATATGCGCCAACATAATCATAAACCAAGGGCGGATCCAGAACTTGTTCAAGGGAGGGGCGGTTGACTTTTATTACTTACTTTTTACTATGTATACTGGTTTGTAAATATTGATCACATAAGTTTCAGACTTCAATTTCGAAACATTTCTGAGGGAAAGCCCAAATTTCATTCTTTCAACATCATTATAACTTGCCTAAAATTAAGTTTTTTGAGCTTCAATAGTGAAAATTTACTGGTTGAGTCCCTCAAGGGAGGGGCGATCGCCCCTCCCTTGTATCCGCCCCTGTCATAAACAGGGGGCGCACCCGAACCAAAGATAATTTTTACTAAAAAATTAGCCGAAAAGTTTTTTTTTATATTTTTCAATTAAAAGTCATTAAAAATGGTTTCACTAGATTTTTTTCTATTTCTTTTCATTTGTAAATTTTCATCAAATCAATTTATGTTAATGCTAATTCCGAGATGTATTTTCATCTCTGATAAAGTTACTTAATCCTATATATTTTATTTACTCCCAAATTCGTAAACATTTAAAATAAGTAAATATTATTTGTTATTAACATCTTATACTTATTTCACTAAATACACTGCTCGACATTGAAAATGCAACACCAAGAAGGAGTGGTCAGAAATTGATGAAATTTGGTAAGAAGACAGAGACAGCATGGAACAATAAGGATATTTATTTCAAAATAAATAAGCAAAATTTACAGCGAGGACGGCGCGGCGTCGGCTCAGTAAGAAGTAGGAACACCGCGGACAGCGATGCACGAAGAAACACGTCTAGGCATGGAGTCAATAAGCCTGCGGATGGTGTCCTGAGGGATGGCACTCCATTCCCTTTCAACCATTTGCCACAGTTCGTCCTCTGAACGAGGCAGTGACAGGTTCTGCAAACGGCGTCCAATCACGTCCCACACATGTTCGATTGGTGACAAGTCAGGAGAGTATGGTGGCCAGGAAAGCATCTGTACACCTCGTAGAGCATGTTGGCTGATTCGAGCACTGTGAGGCCGGGCGTTATCCTGTTGAAAAATTGCATTTGGCTGACCCTGAAGGTAGGGGATTGCCACCGGCCGCAGTACATTATCTACATATTGTTGGGCCGTCATAGTGCCCCGAATACGAACTAGAGGTGATACGGAATTGTATGCAATAGCGCCCCAAACCATTATGCCACGTTGTTGCGCTGTGGGGCGTTCCACAGTTACTGCCGGATTCGGTCTTTCTCCACGTCGACGCCACACACGTAGGCGATGACTATCGCTGGACAAACAGAAGCGGGATTCATCTGAGAACACTACGGTTTGCCATTCTGCCATCCACGTCGCTCTGGTCCGGCACCATTCCAAACGTTGGACTCTGTGCTGTGAGGTCAATGGCAGTCTTCTTAGCGGGCGCCGTGATTGCAGGCCACGTGCAACCAGTCGACGGGAAATGGTTCTGGTCGACACAGGAACATCCAGGGTACCTTGCACGTGCTGCAGAATCGACCTACAAGTGACTTGCGGGTCCGCCACAGCTTGTCAGTGAATCCGTCGATACAAGCGGTCTGACGTCACTCTGGCTGCACCTGCACCCCTCAATGTGGCTACATTTCCTCTTTCCAACCATCTCCGACACAGCCGATGCACAGTGCTTGCATCCATGTGGGTATCAGCTGCAATTTGACGTATGGACCAACCTCCCCTTCTCAGTCCGATCACCATACCCCTTGTAGAGTCGTCTATATGCTGGAAGTATCTGCGTTGAGGACGGCGTGGCATTTCCTCCTATCACACGTATCCTTCGAGACAAAAACCAAATTTCTCCGATAATTAGTCTGGCAGAAAAACCAACATGAACATAGCCCACTTTTCAACTTCATTCTCTTATATCTTACTTCACGTGCGTCGGAGAGCTGCGCATTTCATATCATTTGCATAACTCAGTGACGTGCGTCTACGGTAAAATTTGCATGAATTTCTGACCACTCCTTCTTGGTGTTGCATTTTCAATGTCGAGCAGTGTATGTTTTTAAAGTAATTAATTTAATAATTTTGAAGCGAATTCCGCGAGATGTATTTTCATCTTTTTATTGTTCTCAAATTCGTCGCAATATTTTTGTAATTTGTTCTTTGCTTAAAATGAGTTTAATTTTACTCATTTAGTAATAGAAATTATTTAACAATTAAAAAATATATTTATATATTAAGTATTAAGGTAAGGATATTTTCTGAAATTAATTTTTTTATTGTTAAAAGCTAGAGGATGAATATACATAAACATAAATATGTACTTACAGGGTGACAAGTAATAACTTGGACGAAGTTTCAAACCAAAGATCTGTAAATACCACTGAATTTTTTACGATATTGTGATAGGCAATCGATCCTAGAAAGCTACTAAATAGGTGTAAGTGAGTTAGTTGGGATAACCATTATGGTTCGCAAACTATCTGCCATACTTGAATTACATAAGCAAGAAACGAAAAAATGTGAAATTGTTCAACGATTGAAAGTGGCTAAGTACACGATTTCCTGCACAATTAAAAGGTTAAAAAAACTCAAACATGTTGGTGACAGGTCAGGAAAAAGAAGAAAATGCACAGTTAACACATCTAGCGACCAGAAAGTGGTCAGAAAAGCGAGTTTAACGAAATCCTAGGATTTCAATGAGAAAGGTTGCTAGAGGGGTGAAAATCAGTATAGAAACCACTCGTTTGATGGTAATAGTTGAGCTTGGTCTTCTCCCTTACAAAATGAAAGAGACTTAAAAGCTAGCAGCAAAGAACAAAGGCACAAGACTTCAAAAGAGGAAAGAGCTGTTAAGGCGGGCTGCAGATGATCGACAGAAAACATTGGTCTTCACAAATGAAAAACTGTTCTCAATTGAACAAACTCAAAACAGCCATAATGATAGAGTTTGGTCAGCAGAAGCACCTGGAACTTTTTTAATTGTTGGCGGTGTCAACTACCCCTATCTGCAATGGTTTGGGGTGGGATATGTGTTAGTGGGGAAGCACCACTTGTTTTTGTTGATCAAGGGATAAAAAATAATCAGCAAACATACCGCAAACTCATTTTGGAAGATGTTGTCTTACCTTGTTCGTAAAAGTTCTTTGAAAACCAAAGATGGACCTCCCAACAGGATTTTTCACAAAAGACACTCAAGATTGATGCAAGACACATTTTCCGAACTTCATTGGAGCTGAAGAATGGCCCCCCGTATTCCCCAGATTTGAACCCAATATATTATTCTATTTGGTCCATCTTGGAGACAAGGGTGTGTACTAAACCTCATAAAACTTTGGCATCCCTACAAACATTCTTAGGGAAAGAAAGGGATAAAGTATCAATGAGTGAGTTGCGGCCCGTAGCCGAAAATTTTGTGACACGTCTAAAGCTCTGTATTAATACTAACGGTAGTCAATTTGAAAACGTTTAAATATATTAGACAAAATAATATCTTCATACTTATTTTGAAGTTTGGTCGCATTATTTTCATTAGCAACAAAGTACGATGTGTGTCCAAGTTATTTCTTGTCACCCTATAATATGCATTAACATCAAAACTTCTCTGTTTCGGACTGCAATTGCAACAAGTATCCTTAAGGGAGCCCTAAACCTCCTTTCTGTGTACATCAAAGATAGTCTAAAATACCTTTTTCAAAATTGAATAAAAAAATTCAAAGAAATTTCAAAATTCAATCTTTACCAGTGGGGAGTCACTCAAAGATGGGGCGAACGCCTCTCCCTTTTATCCGTCCTTGAGTGGGGATAATATGCAATAGTGATTGCTCAAAAAATAAAATGAAATAAAGCACACACTACTTGAATGGAATAAATTTATTAATACTGTTGGCTGCTTTAATAATATAGTACATTCGTTTTTCTTGATATTTTACACTATCATTCACACATTTTCTTATATTTTTTACATGAAAAACTTCGAAGATTTCTTGAAAACATTTGTTCGTTCTACAAAGGTTCTTAGAAATGACATTCATTATTCTGCGCAGAAAGTGGGTATTTACTAAAGTTTTTCTTCACATTTTTGTCACTTCATTTTTAAAAAAGAATGTGTTTGCTTCTTTGCAGACGGAAAACTTGAGCAAGGAAATGCAAGTTAAGTTGAAAAGCACCTACCTGTAGGATATTCAACGTTGGAAGTAGAAGTAATATAAATAATTACAAATGGAGAATGCATCAGTGTTCCTTATTCCAAGTAGTGATTCGTTTCAGAGTATATAAGTTATATAAAATATCCTTTAGTACACGAACGACTCTAAGCTTTTAAGTCAGAAACATTGAATATTTTTTTAGTTTATATATATATATATATATATATATATATATATATATATATATATATATATATATCTATATATATATATATCTATATATATATATATCTATATATATATATATATCTATATATATATATATATATATATATATATATATATATATATATATATATATATATATATATATATATACATTTCTAATGTTTTTGTTCTAAAAAATAATAATTAAAAAAAGGTAAAAAAAAAAGAAAAGAATAAATGTAGCTGTATAAATTAGTTAAACTTTTAATAAAAATAAATGAAACAAAAATTTATTACATGCTTCTGATATTTTGTCGATAACTAGAGAGAATAAAAATTATGAAACATATTACAAAAAAAAGTAGCCCAAATACGTACGTACTTCTAATTTTCTAAAGTTTTCATTCATCTGAACCACTAGTATGTAGAATTAGAAACACTGATTCCGCTAAAGATTCAGCAATCATAAGTTACATAATCCCAAATGTAAATATTTTTATTTATTAACTGCATTTTCCTGAAATTAATAAGTTAAAAATTGTTCATAGTTTCACATGCGTCAACATAAAACGTAAGAAAGAGTTGAACTTTAATAAGAAAAATTGTGCTGTTCATCAGATGAAGGGTACTATTAACAAATTGCAAACATTTTTAAACGAATAATAAATTTAAATAATTGCAAATAAATACCATATTTTAACATTAATATTTTGGGCTTCATTACAAGTCAAAGAAGGTATCGAAATCATTACTACATAATTTTCTTTTTACTCGTAACGAGTAACGTGAGTGATTTCATATTACATCTAACTCTCGTATATTCATCAATTAGTTTTTTTTAAATCTCAAAATTAATTTTTGATTTTGGAAACTTTGTTTAAAATTTGAAATATTTAGTATGCATAACAACAGAAACCTAGCAAATCCGTATTCAATCGTTGGCAGATTTCAAAAATGAAAAGCGATTTTTATTTTATGTTTGGCAAATTGTTACAATGTGAGTGTTAAAATTTTTTTAAAAAATCTAAGTTTTGAACTTTAATACGTGGATTACTATTCTTAAAAATTGCAATGAATGAGAATAAGATTTTAGATAGTTGTGTTTAAAAGGTAAACTATAAACATTTTACATTGAAATTATATCGTTTTTTGAAATGTGTTTATTTTTAAGCTGTTTACTTAATTTCTGTAATTTCTTCTTTGTTATGTGTTGGTTGAATATAATTCTAATGTTGAAAAAAATTATATATATAGTGTTTGTTAATGAAGCCAATTGTCCATATAATTCATATAAATATTCAAATTACCTACATTTTTTAGTTTTATTTTGTGACACCCCGTTCCATTTCGTTAAAAAAATATTTTAAACAATTTTGCAGCCAAAACTTAGTTTTCATTTAAATTTCCTTTTTTTTTTAGTTTCTGAGTACTGTTAACTTCAAAAATAAGAGAAAGTAATCCTAGATTTAAAATCATATCTTTCAGAAGAGCGAAAGTAGTAATTTTAAATCGTACATGGACATTTTCTTTTTAGTCTAAATTCCAATGATACGTGTTTCTTTACAGTGATTGCTAGAATTTAATGTTATATTATTAAGGCATTCCACACGCTATATTGTCCCTCACGTGACAGATCATACACTGCAAAAAATAAACTGTTGTTTTTACAATACAATACTATGAGCAGAGGTTCCAGTTTAAAACTGTAAAATGCACAGTAATAAACTGTAAAGTTAGCAATTTTAGTTTTCAACTATAAAGTTAGCTGTATTGTACTGTAAAAAACATTTTATTGTTTACAGTGTATGTTTCATTAGAAACAGTAATTTTACAAAGTAATGAGAACTTTTTTTGCTTAGTTAATTCCATTAACGTCCGCGATTTATTGAGCAACGAAGTTTTGTTCATTATTTTTTAAAGTTATTACTTTTAATGAAATATATGAGCTGTCAATGTCATTTTTTTCGTGGTATGGCTCATTATCTCCAACCCCCTTTTTAAAACTTCTTTTTTTTTTTATCGAACCAATAGTGTTAATGTCATGTTTTTAACATTCGAAAACAATTCCTTCGGATTTTGTAGGTTTTACTGCTGAAACAATAATGACGCGTTCTTATAGAATATATCAGTTGAAGTTTTGACATAAATCGAAGAAATATCTAAACTAATTGGTATTTAAATAGGTAAATTTTACATAAAATCATTTCTTTTTCATTCAACATAGCACATCGTTCACACAATAAGGCAATATCACAACTGATATTAATTTCCCTAAAAGTTGATACTCAAAGTATCGACAAGAAATAGCCAAAGGCGTAGAATTTATTTGCAAGGCGTGTGTATTCTTGCAGCAGTGCTAGAGTGAAAAAAAATATCTGCTTTTAAAAGTAAAAGAAAAAATCCCAACGTCGCACAATTTTGCAGATGGTTGCAGACTCGTGTTTCGAGGTTTTAAGAAACTTCTTTTCCAATGCAAATAAGTGAGCTTACTTTAGCTATGAAAAAGGGGTTCCTCCAAATCCCGAAACACGTGTAAGTTATCTGAAAATTTATTTAACGTTGTTATTATTATTTTTTTTACTTTTCTACACAAAGGTATTTATTTATTTCTTAATCCCTGTTCTTGTACGATAAAGCTAGGTTTTATTAATATATTACGGTTACATTGCCCTTTGTTATTGATTGGCGATACTTCGAGCATATCAAATTACAATTTGTTTAGGCACAGGTGTTTATTTTTTTATTTCAAGCAGCACCAAGTGTATTCCCAAAATGTTAACCAATACAAATCGATTTAACAATTTCTGTTTTGCCTTTGGTTAATAAGATACATTGCGTGATGTCACACTTATAATTTTAAATTAAGTTAAAGATTTTTTAACTATACATGTATTCGCATTAACTCTGAATTAGTGTCAGTTTTTTAACTGAGAGATCTCCATCCTTTTCTAATTTTAATAAAACAAAAGTAGAAAATCCATTTTTCGTCGAATGTGACATCATGATTCATTTACTATATAATGAAATTAGAAATTTGTTATGGAACAAAACTTTTAGTGCAAATCTTTATAAAGTCAAAAGTCAGAAAGATAAGTCCAAGAGAAGAAAAAAAATGAAAATAAAGTAACCGTATAGGTTTTTCGAGAGCTCAGACACGTAAAATTAGCTTTTTCGTTTTTTCCGGCTTTAATTTTTTGTTCTTTTTACATTACACTTCTTTTGGCCCAATGAAGATAAATTTTAACCAAAATACAAGTCATGACATAAAATATAAATGAAAGTAATATAAATGAAAGCAAAGTGTTGGCGACCATTTGACTGTTGCTACATTTGGCGACAAAAATGAGTTGCCCTAGCTAGTATCAGTTTGTCAAGATTCTCACTGAGACCTATTTTAAATTCCGATATTTTTTCATAAAAAACATACTATCAACACGTTGCTGAAGTTTTCATAATTAAATATTCGAAATTTGTTCCCCTGAAATGCAAGTAATTTGTGTTTAAAATAAATAAATAAATAGAACAAAGAACATAAAAGATGTGTGAATATTGTGAATGAGTTTTCAGTTTTTATGAAACGATGCATCAATGTTAGTTAAAATTTATTCATTGTTTTTTTTTTTTGCCCAAAAATGTTGTAGTTTGAACTTGAGAAAATATGTTAATAACAATTTACTTCTTTTTTTTCATCTTTTCTCCTCCATGCCCCACCTCTAAGCATAAAGCCTTAGGTTTCTTTTTTTTTTCATCTGGGCTCTGCAAAATATAAATATTTGGTTTTAGTTTAATTTTGAACACTTTTTTTTTTTTTAACACTTTTTTTTAGCTATTTACTGCATTTATTTTTATTGTTAGCTATCTTTATTTTCATTTTTCACCATTGCAAAAATGATAGTAAATTAAACAAATGAGAAATATCAAACAAAAGTTGAAGAAAATTTATTCAGTTTATATTAACAGAAATCGGTGTAATAAATAAGTGCAAAACATTATTCGTGATAATATTAACTACTAAAAATATTACCATCTCGCTTGTTTTCTCTTTTTTGAATTTGTATAATCAAATGGTCAGCAATTTGGATTCTTTTCAATCCCTCTTGCTGTTTTCGTCGTTTTTGACTTATTATGTTGAAAAACATTTCAATATGTAAAAAATTTCTTTAATTTTTTTTAATATCAACATTATTCAACAAAAACAATTAGGCAACAGAACAAAGTGTGCATTCTCAGTACAACCGAAACATTCAAAGTAAAACTAAATGGAGGGATCAATATATTTAAACAAAAAAAAAAAAACATTCATTTACACACTGCTAGATTAGAAAATTGAAGTTAAATACATTTTTCAAACTTCTTTTCGGAATATTTACCGAAAAAGCATGAAATCAGTAAAACGAAAAATGAAAATTAGCTGACATATTTAATTATATACAAGAAAAAAAAACTTACTAAACACATCAATGTAATGTTTCTTTTTTTTTAACTTAGGTGCTTTGAACACAAAGACTTGAAAAGTATTACTCATTGTTTAAAATTTTGTGGGGAAAATTATGACACATCGGAAGAGAAGATTTGTATTAGAGATTTTTTACAAGTTGTAAACCATGAGGAACTTCAGTCCGCTCAAACAATTCTCCTAATTATCCCTTTATAGGATGCGGAAACATTTTTTTTTTGTCAGTGGTTGAAGGGATTTGTGGTAGATGCAAGCTAAATTTTAATGTTCGTAGGAAGACAGAAAAAGAAAACATTTCGTTTTTAATAGAATACAACTGTGTAAATTGACAGAAATAGAACAATGAGGAGCAGAGTACAAACTTGCATCTATTAGGAGGATTCAACCACTAATGGGTTCTTGCTATGTCAGTAAAAAATTGCCAACCTTTCAGCTTTGACCTTTTAAAAACATCGGCTTTATGTTTAATATTTATTAATCATAAAAAAATTCATAATGTTCCTTTCATACTGAAACTTTATCTGGCTATTTTATACGATTAATCGTTTTTTTTTAATACATGTTGCTGAATAATCAGTAAAACTCCCACTCGCTTTTACTTTACAATTTTTGTTTCACATACGTGGAAGAAAATATTATGCATGTGAATTCAGACACAATTTTAAAGAACTGCATTAAAGTAAGTTAGTCAAGTATTTTATTATTAAGCTAACAGCGTGCTGACGTGCTGAACATCTCTTTACTTTTTCAATGAAGCTCATGTTAAATGAAATTTGGAAGAGAACATTAATGTAAATATTTAAAGCAACGCATTTTAAAATGAAATTTAGGCAGAATTCATTGAACTACGTCTAAATAACATTTATCAGGCTCTTTCATTTCTTCAATGATTTTTACCTAAGAAATTATTTTGTTAGATCCGAAAAATATTTAAATTTTCTATCCACCAGGAAACGCTCTGAAAGGTTGGCTAATTTTTTTTTAATAATTGTGAACATACTGCAACGTCTGCCTAAGGCATCTCCTCACTACAATCTTATAATTTTTCGAGTACAGGCAGGATAGAACTTTATAGACACATATCGACGTATTGCTATATTTTGCATGACTAGAGTTGTGCGTGTGCAAAATGCGCTCCTAAATTAAAGAATAAATGAAAAAGAGAAGCTAAAGCAATTAATAGCAAAAATTAATATTGATTTTGAAAACACTATAGAAATAAAGTTCAAAATATAAATCTGAAAAAAAAGAAAGAAAAAAACCTTTTCTAGATTCGGATAGATTAAGAAATTCTTTTGTACGCGATGTAGTTTTTAAAGGAAATAAAATTGTTTATGTCCCTCTCTAATGTTAAAAAGCTAACTATTTTTTCGTACTGTCGGGGTTCTTTATTATCAGCAGAATTTTAAACAAAAGCCTCTTAGATAAGTTGAACTGCAGTTGGCAGGAGTTGGATTTAAAAATTATTTTAGTTTGAATCAGAATAAAATATTACAGCCCTACTTTGAATCAGAATCCGAGAAAACTAGCTTACTGTGTTCGAAATTCGAAATCAAATCTTGCAACCTCATCGTGAATTGGAAATTTGAATAACTACTTGTTCCCTTATGTTGTACTTGAAACAGGTATGACGACTTCTATCAGTTTTTCTGGATCCTGACTCCTTTACTCTGGACTCGCCACCAATATCAGATTACTCTTTTGGTATAGATTCGTATTCAAGACATTTGAATTTGAATGAAAAATAACAATTATTCGGGATTTGATTTTAAAATGTCCATTAAAAAAATTACGTCATTTGTTACATCACCGGAGGGGTTTTTTTTTTTTTTTTGTATCAACAGCAAGTAAGAACAGAGTGCTTGCTGTTTACGTAAAAAAATACAGCGAAGTCGTGGTGGCTTTTTTTCTATAATCGATTCAAAATAATTCATAGAAACACTTGATTTAATTCAAGAGTAATTTCGGGATAATTTTCTAAAATAAACTCCGATACTAGAGCTGAAATATAAATCTACTTCCGAATCTTCCGAGCAGAAAATTTCGTGTCTTGTTTTTAATTCAAATTTTATGTATTTTTACGTTTTTTCTACACTAATCGCGATAAACATTTAAGTAATCTAATTTTTCATTTATTGTTTAGCACGTAATAAATAATTACCATAACCCAAAGCTCTCAATTACAATGGATAATTGTAGAAAATATACAACTTGAAGAGTAATAGACGAAATAATCTAGTAAGCGCATGATAGTTGCCATTGAAACAAAATTATAGGCCTGCATTAATTATCTAAGTCATCAAACCCTGTAAGGACAACAATTATTTGGTTACTTTATTATTGCCATCAAAAACTACAGTTTGAAAAATTATCTGCTGAAAGCTATATTAGTCAAAGTTACTAGTTCGTGGGAAAGGTACTCATACGAAAATGATAATTTTTTCGGAGATCTCTCAGCAATTATATACATTTTGCCAAATGTATTATTAGTTTATTTATATTTATTTAACCGAATCATCCAAAACTTTATTTTGAACACTCAAAATGTTTGTGTTTTAAATCAAAAAAGGATATTCCTTAGCGATTCCTACTGGTTATTTCAGTTAATATATTCAGTACTTAAACCTGCGACTCAACCCAAGTGACATAAACGCCAAATTTCTAAAAACGTGATGAAACGCAAGCTTAGCGAGGGAAAAGGTGAAGCATTACAATAGCCTGATTTATAAGAGCTGTTTACGAGTTGAAACGATATTGTTATGGGTAACTAATTTCTTTTCAATAACACCTGGGGGAAACCTTTCCGATTCTTTAATAGCAAACATTCCTCTGTAAATGCCTATTTTAACGAAAATGATTTTGGATGTAACCATAAAATATATTTTTCCTCTGAACGGTTTCAGCAAAATTTAAAATTGAGTACTAAATATTGTGACTTTACAGGGCTCGATGACATAGAAGTAACGCGATCTTAAAGCAATGATTTGCAAGACCTAAAAGGAAATGAGACGGCTTCAATTTGTGAGACACTGACATTGCAAATACATTCACAACTTTCTTTGCATATTTAATATGTTTACTCGTAACAATTGCAGATTTGAAAATCTGATGAGTAGGGATCATTGGATTATGTACAAAGTCAACACATACATCGGTTGTTTATGCACTATAACACAGCACACATTCATACACTTTATAGCAAACATAACTCGAAGCATTCGGTAAACTTGTTCAGTAGCATTTCAAAACACATCTTATTATTAAAACCACTAGTCGAAAAAAGTTGAAATGATACCCGGGTACTAAGCACATTGCAGACTTATGAAAAAGTATCTAAATTGGTTATGGGTAGTTCGTTTGAATCCATTTCAAGTCTTTTTCCATCGGAAAACTTTCTACTACTTTGCATAAGTTGATGTTCACCTCCTTTATTGCACATTTGTAATCTTAACGTTTCAATTCTCAGACCAGCTGTGAATTGCTATCTTGTAAGAGTTACGCAAACACACACATACACACAACATAGAGAGTTTTAAAGTGGGTTTATCATGTGCAGGCGAGCATTTCATCATGAGACGGCGATGATGTCAACAGAAAATCTAATTGAAAAGTAAACTAGAGAGGAAATGTGTAACAGATATGCTGAGGTGAACTAGTATGATACCACAGAGGTATAATACAAACGAGGTTGCACCTTGGAACGAAGCCTGTTTTGTGTCAGCTGGAGGTTGGAATAATGGTTTAGTACGTGTCTGCTGGAACATAGACTGTTTTTGATGCAGCTTGGAAAAATATTTGGCACGTGTTTTGTAGAGCTTAGACTGTTTATGAAGCAGCTTGGGAAAATGGTCGGCTTTTGCCTTTTGGAGCTTTAACTGTTTCTGATGCAGCTTGGAAAGATGAGTGGCTAATGTTTTCTGGAGCTTAGATTGTTTCATTGTTTCTGATGCAGCTTGGAAAGGAAATTGACTTATGTCTTCTGAAGCTTAGACTGTTTCTGATGCAGCTAGTGAAATATGGTCAAAATTTGTCTGTCATTGGAATACTACGAATGCATTATCTTAATTCTTCAAATACAAAAAACTGATAATTTTGATAAATGAATGTTATAGAGATGAATAATATTTTCTAGAAACATAAGAACTCTGAAAAAGAAGAGTAGAATATTGCATAGCTGAATTTGTCCAAGTCTCTTTTCTAGGAAAATAGATGCACAAAAGAAAATGGTTTTAAATGGATGGAATAGTAATTTTTGAAGAAATTTTAAACTTATGAAATTTTTTATGAATGCATTTAATTCAGTAAAATAAATTCAGACTATTGAAAATATTCTTTATCCTTTGCCTTTGCAATTTTCAATAAAATGCTGATTAGTGTCATTTTATTTTCACCAATCACAAAATAGTAGATGAAGGAAGAAAATGAAAGTACATCAACACTTGCTTGTAATTTCAGCAGATTTAAAAAATGCTTACATTACTTTATCATTTAAATAGTGCTGTATTCAACTATATTCTTACTGCTAATCATATTTCATAAAAAACCTCTTGATTTTACCTGTACATGAATGATAAACGGATTAATTCTCAAGCTACCTTTAAGTCCGGAATTATATCCGTTCCGCGCGTACTCCATTATATTATACCTTTATGGTGTGAAATTGCGAAAAAAAATGATGAAGACGTTAACATTGATGTTTTCTGGAGCAAGCTTATGGGAATTAGACGAGCAATATTTGATAGACATCAAAGCTAGTTCAAACAAATCATACAATTGAAATATTATTGATCCCTAAATGAAGGTTATTCTTGAAATATATCCACAGATGTTATTTGTAGTTTCCATTTTTTAGCTGTGCGTAAGAGTAAAGTTACATTCTTTCATTGTCCTGTCAGGGAATTAGTTCCTCATACAGTTTCTACAGTTATCACAAGTTCTTTTCGAGAACAAGGACGCTAGTTTTTTTGAATTCAGCACCTAAAGAGGGGCTCAAACCACTTGCCCCAAAGATTTGAGATATCTCCTGAGCTAGGCATTCCACCAATGTTGAAAAGTTCATATCACTCGAGACTAGGATTTTTGGCTGTATGGTTTCGGTCATTGTTTTGAAGGAATCCGACAAAAATGAATTTTTTAAAAACAGAGATAATAATTTTTAAAACGATGCATATAAGCTTTTTTTTCGAAATATTGTTTTTTTTTTTTTTCGTTTTTTTCTGCATCTGTTAAAGCTTGTTACATAACATTTGTTCATATTTTCATGATGACTGATTTTTCTGTAACGCAGCGCATTTCAATCCGGAGCAAATGCGATATTTGGTTTATCTTTTTACTCGCAATTGGAAACGAACTATACGAGCCGTATTTGGAAATGAACAATATCAAGACCACATTTTACATAATATGTAAGCAAGATTATAATTATGAATACATTTTTTATTATTTAAGTGAAATGCAGCAAAGCGTATGTTCAGTGATTTTAAGTATATTATGCTATTTTTTTTTCCTTTACAGATGGTACCATGCGAATTTACATTGCTTTTGTGCAAAGCATTTCATTTATTTATTATTATTATTTTTTTTGAACACACCCTTTGACATTTGAACTATACATTTTCATAAATCATTATGAGGTATTTATTTTAAGCTGTTATGTAACAAGCAGTACTAATCGATATAATATACTGAATAAAAACATTTTCAAATATATTCTATTGCCATAGTATTAGGATATTTATCAAAAATTATGCCGCAGCAGATACGCAGTATTTTTTTTTTTTTTTTTTGAGACTAATTGTTCCGAAACTCATTGCTAATTTAGGAAATAAACTTCTTTTTCATTCTTAAAAAAATAACGAAACGAAACACCGAGCACAGTTTGTTTTCCTTTTAGTCGGATGTTCCTCCCTCACATCATGTTCCAGTACAGCAGTAGTCAATTCGAAAATTCTAATGTTAGATAAGCAGTGTTATATCAACACTGGACGATTCAGTTTCCAACCAAGATATTAAGCCTACTGCATAAACTAAAGATCTTTTCTCTAACATTGTCGCCTTTCTAAGATATGTTTAATTAATCATTATTTGATGACTAAATCCACTCATCCATGAAATGAATGATGACACCATCCTTCAGAAGATTAAATCATCCAAATCAGAATACTTGTCTTTTGGTTTAATTTCGAAAATAGAAAAAAAATCAAATCTATTGCTTTATACAGATTCAGAAATCAAATTTGAGATCAAAACTTTTCCCAATTTTCTTCAATTGCGTTTATAATCAGATCGAAGATGAAATTTGGAATTTAATTATTTGCTCATTATTTTGGTGTATGTACATAATTGGGAAAAAATACTTGCACCTTTTTACTAGTTACTTTTTTTTTACCATTCATTATTCCTAAATTTTTTAAATGTCCATTCACTATACATATTTATTTATTTATTTATTTATATATATACATCAATTTTGATCTTCTCTAATATGAGCAAACGCGTTCTAGGTAAATTACATACATTTCTTTGCTATTCCCTACACATTGATGAAATCATCTTCGGAGTTTACATCCGTTGATGATATGTATCAAAACTTGCCAGCGCACTTATTTTACACACAAATCATTCAGTCTCGTTTGCTTCTGATTAGAATTAGGAAAACAAAATGAAAGACATATTCGAGAAAGCACTTTGGACCTAAAGAAAAGGAAAATAATTCCAATTGATGTGGACAATTTTCTCAGTTAATTTCTTCAGTTCAGCTCTTTTGTTATTTTTGTACTTTCAAGGATGATCACAAGAGCATGACATCTAAACTCGTAGGTAAAATCTTTGATGTAAATTGATTCCCCCTTCCAAAGCAACTAGCAATCGATTGAGGAACCGAATAAATGAATCGATAAAGAGAGAGCTGCCTCTTTTGATTCGCCGAGAGATACATCAGTAGCCCCTCCTTCAGGCTGCCATGTCGTAATGGTGTACTTCGGCTGTTTCTTGAATGGTGAGGCCGGCCATGCGTTTACGATCCATGGTAGCCTGCGTAAACAGAAACAGGAATTATTACAGTCATAACGACACTTCGAATTTCAGAACAGTTAATTATTCTCTGTAGCTAATATTACATACATGTATGTATTTGAGTGAAACGCTTTTTTTCGCCTATTGTTCCAATGAAATAATAGTAAATAAATAAATGAAAAATAAAAAGTAAATTGTCTAAAAGATTTTTGAGAACTTTTTCTCATTCACGCTCCCTAAAGCGTATGTTCTTCTACTAAATAACTTTTACGGAACTTTAAGTAGGAAAGGAACTCTATCAGTATTTTTTTTAAGGGTTTTGCTCATGCATGAGTAAGTCTAGTAGATTTTTTTCTTGCAAAAATAAATAAACAAATTAATAAACTCTACTGAAAACTAGGAAATGGAGTGTAATGGTGAAAAAATCTAGCAAGAATATCACATATTCACTGGAAAAATTAATGATGTTTTTAAAGTATAATAAAGTATGAAACAATTTGAATTGTATATCACACATACAAGCATAGAAGTTATTTTTTTTAAACACCGTGATGATATACTTTTGTTAGTATAATTATTTCCTCAGAATTTAGACAACAGTCTTTAAAAATATTCATTAACAATAATGCAACATCTCTAAAAAGCTTCATTAGTATCAAGGGTGAAAGTAACTAAACATCTGAAGCGAAATGATGATGACATTGCCTAAAAATTTCCATTTTAATAAATACAACATCTCCAAAAAATCCCACAAGAAAAAGATCAGCAGGCTGGAGTAGCAGAAGTATCGATTAGAATAAAGAGAACAGTTCTCTATAAACGTTAACAAGGCTAAGCTCTTAAAAAACTCTACATTCGAACAGTTCCTGAAATACTCATTAGAGTTTAAACAACAGTCCCTAAAAATCTTCATTGAACTATGAACAATATAGCAAAAAAAAAAAAAAAAAAAAAAAAAACTCAATTTAATTAAGGCAAACAGCCCATCGGAATTTTCATGAAAATGCGGACAGTAGCTTTCCAGGCTATCTATTAGAATCATACCAGTCTCCAAAAATTTCTATTTTTAAAGAAATGATTTTACCTAAGTTGCAAGCATATACAAAACACGCGCAAAAATATTTCCAGCAGAGAAAAAAATAAAAATACGATTTTTTTTCTCGTTTGTGTGATAAAATACAGATGTCGACTAAAAAAAATAAAAATTCTTGTAACCTTTGCAAAAGAAAAGAAAAAAGATTGATTTTGATTTAGAAAAGACACCTCAGGGCCGTATACAAGGGGGTGGTTCATAGGGTTCAAACCCTCTCCGAACTTTTTTTATAACTATTACAAAAAGTGTTTTTAACAACACTTTTTTGCTGAAAAAAATAAAATTGGCATGTTCGAAAAAATGTATAAATTAAGTACTGTATTCACAATATTTATTTTTACTGTATTTATTAAGAACATCATTTCTTATTATCATTATTTTTCCCAGTGCTGCTTGCATAACTGCCATGCATAAAATTCAGCAAAATGTAGCTACTTGAGATGGATGTATAAATGTAATGCATTATTTTAAATCCCTTGAATTGATCGTTAAAACGTCTGTTCGGAATAATTTTTGCGATGAAGAAATTAAATCAGTGACAATGTTAAGTGAATCTGGTACAAATTAAAGTTCACATGGTCCAAAAACTGCATATTGTCACTTCAGAGCAACAGCAATGCATCTAATCCTCAGAGTAACAGTAAGATATCCTAATGTTGCTTTGAGGCGACGATGTGTAAGTTTAACTTGCAATTGTTACACTTTTTTTAATGATTAGTCATGTAAATTTCTCAATGAATGTACCCCCGCCCCCCGAAAGGAAAATCTAGTTACGGCTCTGAACCACCCATTATTCCTTATCTAGCTAACATGAAAACTTCGAAGAGGAAACAAACTTCACCTGGGCAGAAAACAATTTCTTTTTCAATAGTAAAAAAAAATAAAAACGCAAAACAATTTGTGCCACCCTTCATTAGCTAATTGATTAAAAGCTCTATTTGATAACTTGAATCAAGGAAAGAGTCAAAAAAAAAAAAAAAAAAACCCTAAAAACATTTACAATTTGACGCATAAATTTTGAACGAATTACGTCTTGTGCAGAAAATTCAAGGCTTTTGATCGGTGTATAATTTGTGCAAAGAGTTTGTCACTTTCGCATCAACGAATTCATGTAAAAACTTTACTAAACATTAGAATAAAAACAGAACGAGATCGAAATTTGAGAAATGACGCCGAGGTGTACATTTTGCAGTCAAATTTTTGATAGTGTTAGGTTTCAAAGTCTGTTCTGTCGAAAAGATATATATATATATATATATATATATATATATATATATTTAATTAGAAGTATAAAAATTTGCGAAAAAATCTTGTTAAAACAGAAGTAAAGAGAAAATTCCCAAAAGACCCTTGCCACAGGCGCCTTTTGACCTGTGAAGTTTATTTTTCTTTTCTATATGACTCTTCAACTACATTGTTTATGTTAAAATATATATATATATATATATATATATATATATATATGTATATGTGTATGTATATATATATGTGTATGTATATGTGTATATATATATGTATATGTGTATATATATATGTATATGTGTATATATATATGTATATATATACATATATGTATATATATATATATGTATATATATACATATATATATGTATATATATATATATATATGTATATATATATATATATATATGTATATATATATATATATGTATATATATATATATATATATATATATATATATATATATATATATATATATATATATATATATATATATATATATATATATATATAGGGGAAAGTACCCCAAAACGGGATAGCTAACCTATTCTTCGCTTTATTTCTTATTGTATACAAGGTACATTCCAAAGTTAGACGTCATTTAAAAGTATACACCTTTTACATTACTAAAAATACCTTTGTCATATTTGTTCGATATTATTTATGTGAAAAATACTGGTTTCAAAAAGTCTTATACGATCCCGTTTTACCCGACCAAGGGTGGGTAAAACGGGATAGGGAATTGCATGTTATTATTTTGTACTGATTTTACTTTTGATTTAGTTTTTAGACCAAAAATAGGCTACGTAATTGTAAAGTTGGAAAATTACATAACACAGAAATCGCATAAAAATGTGTCGTCTTCTTCGTCTGCTTTGGAATAAGCTTCGTGGGCCCATCCCTGGCAGCTCGAGCATTGTATCCAGCTTCCTTCTCCAGATTTCGATTCAAGATACAGAGCGTTGCAGAAAATACATGCTTCATCTTTTTCAGTTTCATCTTCTGAAGACGACGACGTCCAACCTTGGCTAACTGATGATTTTTTTTTTCATGTTACGTCCATTTTCTTCCATTTTTGCAAATGATGTTTGTGGGTTTTTTCAGGTTCAGAGCAACATTTTAAAAATTTATATGCCTGTTTTGCATCTCCACCTGGTTTTCTTTTACGCCTCATTTGTTTTGTTTTCGGAACATTCAAGAGACTTGTTTTGGCAGCCCTTTTTTTTATCAGCTTTTAAGTTCTTTCTCGTTCTTTTTTTTTCCTCGTTCTTCTTCTTCCAACTCAAGTTTATATGGGCTTCTTGTTATAAATGCTGTTTTCCCTCTTCTCCTATCGTGTTTATTTTGAGGTCTTGGTCCAATCACTCGTGGTGGAGGTAGAATTTCTTTGGGTGATATAGAAAATGGCAGTGAAGGGCGACAGTATAGTCCAAGTCCTTTGACTCCTGTTGCAGTGAACGGTTGGATAAGGCCTGCATTTGTGCTAGTGTTATCGTTGCACTAAGTGATTCATTCAATACTGTCTCTAGTGGTTGTGATGACAGCAAACTCCTAGATGCTATGACTGAATTTGAAGATCCTTCGGAACTGATCTCATTTTGTTGCAGATTTAATGGGTGTTAGGACGTCATGTTCTGAGCATCCAGCAATGGGTGATCTGTTGGAAGAGAGGAAGTGAAGAGATATTCAGGAAAGACATCTGGGGTTTTATGGGAAAATGCCTGTTTTCTGAACCCATTCACAGTAGTTTCGACAAGAGCTGCTCGTTAAAATGCTGCATTGAACATATTTCCTACTTCGTAGATAGTAATCCCTTTGTCAGGATGGTTGAACATCCACTTGGGAACTTCTAGCTCGCTTCGTGCTGCTTAAACACATTGAAAAAAAATTAATTGAAATGGTCGGGTAAAACGGGACACATCATAATTGTATCCCGTTTTGGGCACCCTAAAAGTGTCCCGTTTTGCCCGACCATGATGCTTTTGACATCATAAAGGGCTGACCCCGGAACCGCCACTCACTAGCAATATTTAAGTACATGAAATTGTTGCTAAAAGAGCTATGAACAAAATACAGTTCTAACCGGAATTGTTCCGAATTACGGAGAACCACAATTCTAGTTGTTCTGCAGTCGAAAAAAGTAAAAAGTAAGTAAAAATCTCAATTGAAAACTTTGAAAAAATATTTCTTTGCGAAATACGTGGCTAGAGTTGAGATATTAACTGAGTATGCTGTCATGGCGGTCGGGAACCAGTTTAGCCTGTCTCCTGCGAGATAGTACCACCAGTCAAGCTCCAACGCCCACTATCCCGTTTTGGGCAACTCTCCCCTATATATATATATATATATATATATATATATATATATATATATATATATATATATATATATATATATATATATATATATATATATATATATATATATATATATAGGGATATTCCATTATCAGGGATGAAAATAATGCATTTCAATGGTTTGGTACATTGAAAACGTATTACATTAAACGGGATATTCCTTTAAGCGATATTCTAATAAGCGGGCTCGACTGGATATATATATATATATATATATATATATATATATATATATATATGTATATATACAGGGTGTCCACTCCTATCGTGGACCAATAGCTAATTTCTAAACCGTTAGAGATAAGCATATAGTTCATTTAGGAAAAAATCTCCAAATTACGAAAGGAATTTTGGGTGTATTCAATGTTTTTCAAAAAATCAAATTTTGAAAGAGTTACGAAATTTAAATTTTAATACATCCCCCCAGTCCTATCAATCATATTTAGTAAAACATTCTTGACACTGTAACGTTTAAAACTAAAAAAAATCACCGTTTTACCACAAAAATTGACCGAGTTATGACGTTTTGAAAAATCAAGATTTTGAAGGATTTCGCATACGGTCCCGTAAGCGATCTCTCGATGACGTCATGAAATAATGCAAAATCTTGATTTTTCAAAACGTCATAACTCGGTCAATTTTTGTGGTAGAAGAGTGATTTTTTTTTAGTTTTAAACGTTACAGTGTCAAGAATGTTTTACTAAATATGATTGATAGGACTGGGGGGCTGTATAAAAATTTAAATTTCGTAACTCTTTCAAAATTTGATTTTTTGAAAAACATTGAATAGACCCAAAATTCCTTTCGTAATTTGGAGATTTTTTCCTAAATGAACTATATGCTTATCTCTAACGGTTTAGAAATTAGCTATTGGTCCACGATAGGAGTGGACACCCTGTATATATATATACACTGAAGTGACAAAAGTCATGGGATACCTCTTAATATCGTGTCGGCCCTCCTTTTGCCCGGCGAAGTGCAACAACTCGACGTGGCATGGACTCAACAAGTCGTTGGAAGTCTTCTGCAGGAATATTGAGCCATGATGTCTCGATAGACGTCCATAATTGTGAAAGCGTTGATGGGGCAGGATTTTGGGCACGAACAGACCTCTCGATGGTGTCCCATAAATGCTCAATGGGATTCATGTCGGGCGATCTAGGTGGCCAAATCATTCGTTGGAATTGTCCAGAATTTTCTTCAAACCAATTGCGAACAGTTGTGGCCCGGTGACATGGCGCATTGTCATCCATAAAAATCCCATCGTTGTTTGGGTACATGAAGTCCATGAATGGCTGCAAGTGATCTCCAAGTAGCTGCACATAAGCATTTCCAGTCAATGTTCGGTCCAGTCGCACTAGAGGACCAAGTCCATGCCATGAAAAAACAGCCCACACCATTACGGAGCCACCACCAGCTTGAACAGTGCCTTGCTGACAGTTTGGGTCCATGGCTTCGTGGGGTCTGCGCCACACTCGAACCCTACCATCGGCTCTTACCAGCTGAAATCGTGACTCATCGGACCAGGCCACGGTTTTCCATTCATCTAGGGACCAACCGATATGCTCACGTGCCCACGAGAGTCGCTGCAAGCGATGTCGTTCTGTCAGTAAAGGCACTCGAGTCGGTCTTCTGCTGGAATAGCCCAAGAAATCCAAATTTCTCCGCACAGTTCTAGCAGACACGTCCATTGTACGTCCCACATTGATTTCTACGGTGATTTGACGCAGTGTTGCTTGTCTGTTAGAATTTACGACTCTTTGCAGACGTCGCTGGTCTCGATCTTTAAGTGCAGGCGGTCGACCACTGCGCTGTCCATGGTGGGATGTTATGCCTGAAATTTCATACTCTCGGCACACTCTTGACACAGTGGATCTGGGAATGTTGAATTCTCTAACGATTTCCGAAATGGCATGACCCATGCGTCTAGCTCCAACTAACATTCCGCGTTCAAAGTCTGTTAATTCACGTCGTGCGGTCAACATCACGTTAAAACCTCTTCACATGAATAACTTGAACAGAAATGAAAGCTCTGTAAAAGCACTGCGCATTTATACCTGTTCTATGCGATGCTACTGCCATCTGAAAATTTGCATATTGCTATCCCATGACTTTTGTCACTTCAGTGTATATATATATATATATATATGCATTTGTTGTGCTTTATTAACGTAGAAGAGATTATAACTTTTAAAGCGGTGTCCTAGTAGATAAGGTGTAAGGCTCTGCGTAAAAGGATTCCGCTCTCAGATCCCCGACACTGCCAAATATCCTTCGAGTGCATGCGGAGAACGTGCTCGTTCAGTCCGTGGGTCCGAAAGTCTCTTGATCGACCGTTAGCAGCTACCATGGGTGCAGAGCTCCTGGAAACTTCTCATCTCTCTTCTGGAACTACGATAATACTGTAAAGGTGGCACTGACATCTATCGAGACCAAGGCGAACTCCTCTCTCAGTCGGGTACCTACATCCCAAGGAGCCTCTCCCTTCTGCCTTAATTTCTACTTCACCCAGAGGAAGAAAGTGACATTAGTTACAACAACAGCACACTTTGTGTAGTTTACCCAGTATATATACGTAACTACATATGCTAATACATATTTTATGTGTATTGTTGTTGTTCCTAATACCACTCGGGTATCTGAGCCCGAATAGATGAAATCTACTCGATTTCAGACAGGATAGGCAAGGCTTCCCTTTTTACGAGCACCATTAAGGTGGAAGACCGTTTTAGTTCAACACACATGCAGTAAGGACCCGTTAATAGGGTAGGCATCCATTCACAATACATTTTCACACACAGAAAGGACAAAAACAGAAGAGATAGAAAGTACGTCCATGTCCATGCCATGCCGGGATTCGAACCCAGTGCCACCGCATCACGGTGAGACGTCTCTGACCACAAGATAAGGTGGCTGACACTTGTATTTGTGTACCATTGTATGCTATTATTAATATTAAAAACCTGCTGTCTACTCACGTGATGAAGCACCCCGTTCCGCCCCAGGACGACGGCCTTGCACTCGTCGGGGCCGAGCCGCCGCCTCTCCGTGCCCACGACGCCCCCGCACCGGATGGGCATCGTCGCGTAGGGGGCTGGGTACCCCTCCGGTGGGGGGTGCGGGGCCAGGGGCATGCGCAGGAGGGGCCGGTTCTTCTCCACGTCCACGTAGCTGCGAGGGTGGGGCAAAGTAGAACTGCCACAGTAGGAGTAGCGGCGGTCCGGGCCGCCTGGAATAGCAAAGAAAGAAGGAAAATAGTTGACAAACTTTATCAAATTTTGAAAACTTCTTTCGTTTTTCTGGTTTAAGAATACAAAGGCTCTATTATCTTTCATTTGACGTTATTTAAGCAACGCCTCCTAAATACTAAATGCCTACTACATTTGCTTCAACACGGGAGCCAGCTGCTCTACTTTAAGCGCCACCTTGCGGCAGTCCGATGATGCCACTGTTATGGTGATAAATCCAAAAAATATTCGAATTAAATTTTTTGATTGGTTAATTGTTCTATTTAAATTTAGAAACCAATCGTCAATTTAGCTGTTTCGAAGAACTCCGATAGATGGCAGTTCTTCGTGAACCAAGGGAGAAATTTTACTCTGTGCTAAAAACCAGAAAGCAGTAGACATTTATCATCTAGGAGGCATTGCTTTAAGTCAGTAGCAAATTCGACGAGATGATTTTTTGATATCTGATTTCGTTGGGAAATTAAACATTATTAACGATTTATATAGAAAACATTTGCTGCTTTGAGCAATTTAATTTGTAATGTTTTTTTCATTGAAACCTGCGTTTACACGTTCAAAGAGACATTTGGACAGTGATTGATGAAATGAGTATCAAGTACTAAGAGAGTTACTTGGATATTTATTGATAGGCAAGCAATTTAGCCCTAAAAATTGTTAGCTGATATCCCAGGGCGGAAAAATGAGTCTCAAAAAATGGGTTGAGTGGTAGATACTCCACTTCAGTTTGTGCGAGTGTGTGTCTTTACAAAAAACATCAGAAGGATTTCCGCATTGTCCCAAAATGGGGATTATAACCTTTAACAGCAAAGAAATTTAACACAGGATGAATTTCTTCCAATTTCACCAGCGAACTCGTGGCAATCAAGGAAGCTATAACCTTTTACCTAACTAATTCTCAAGCTGAAGATCTAACTGAGGGATTGGTTGTCTTCTCAGACTCTAAATCAGCCCTAGAGGCCATCCGAAATGGAGAGACTAACATCACCTCCTCTATAAGCAGCTTGCTCAATCGAATGCACAGCAAAGGGAAATCCTGTGTGTTGCAGTGGATACTCGCACATGTAGGTATCGAGGGGAATGAATGTGCGGACGCCCTGGTCAAAGAGGCACGTAGTCTTGACCAACCTATTTCCACCATCACACTTGCAGATGCGAATGCTGTGGCTAGATGCAGACTGCTAAAATAGCCCTTAAAGAAACCTCTGATAACCGATTTCGACTTCCCTAGAGACATCACAACCACAATCGCCCGACTCAGAACAGAGCATTACAAGGGAATGAAGATGATTCCTGACGGTCAAGGACTTATCCTTACTGCAAGAACTGTTCAGAGACCCAACTGGCACCAAGGCACATCTTTGAATGCAAAAGCATTACTGCAGCATTATTAAAACTCAGCTTACTACCAAATAGAGACCTGCTGCAGGAGCGGCTGGGGGTCCTTTGGACCTTCGATCATGTCTAGCGCACATTCCATAGACACGACATCATCATCATCATCAGCAGCAGCAAAGAAATGCCCAACGTAGAATTGAAAATGAGAGAAAAGCTAAAAACAAATTTAAAAGTCAAGTAGTGAAATCAATTGTGTTCGTCTGCAAAACTCAGAGCAGCGAGAGAAAAAAATCCTCACAGTTGCTCGTATTTGTTTTGAATAACAATGGTTTGAAAATGTACAAGTATTGGCAATTGGAGAAAATAAAATTAAAATTTTGATGCGATTTCTCGAAAGAAATCTTTAGTAGGTTGTCCTTTATTGCAAATAAAGATTTCACTTTCGTTATTTATTACATCTGACAGTTACGAGAAAGCAACTGAGGCATATCCCATGGGTAAGTCTCGAATTTAATGATAGTACTTGTATATGCCATCTGATGTGGTCAAGCAGCCGAGCGAATCCAAGGTCACTTGACCCCAAATCTAATATTGATGGAAAAACGGGATTTTTGCACGGATGGGCACGTCCAGTGTTAAATCTTTTTAAATGCTTCGATGAACACGCGATAGACCAGATTACATGCTGACTTAAAAACCTAAAAGCAGAGATTTTCTGGCAGCACAATGGCTTTTTGTCATACTGAGTCTAAGTCAAGTTAGTCGAATTATGAAAATTTATTAGAGTAAAATTGAGAAGACGTGTGGCAAAAAAAGGAAGCATTTTTCAATGTTGGCAATCTCTGACTATTGTACCGTTCATTATTTTATCATTATCAACAATTTTTTATTGGTCAGTATTCGAAAAGGAGTTAATAAATACTGAACACATTATTACTATCAGACAGAGCTTCAGGGCACATCAATTTTTTACACATTTTATACTGAGACATTACTATTGCGTTTATTTTCCTAATACCATAAGCATAATGCTGCATTTGAATCAAATGAAGATAATTGTTTCTAGAATAAGAAAATAGAAAATGAAATATACGTGTTAGAAAAGGAAGAAGAGTACGACGATACAGAGCTGTTTATATTTTGACAACAGAAAGAATGTGTACGAAAGTTTCATAATTTGTCTTCTAGAAACTCAAAGGAAAATGTGCTCCTAACCAGAAAACCATTCATTTGATAGTGTAATAATGATTTTTTTTAATGAGTAGCAATGGAAAGAATGCAATGGAAAGAATGTTTTACAATGAAATTGTAAAACATGTCTCTGGAAGCATGCATTTTTCACGGGAAGCATGCACGAGGGAAAAACCTCGTGACACCGTTATTGAAATATGAGATCTTAGAGTATGCCGAAATTTTTAAGATTTAGCAAGTTTCGGTGAGTAACGGTAATCTGTCACGTGATTTGCAAATAAATGTCCTTTCCATGCAGACGGTGAGATAGCGTAATCAATTTCTCTTCTAATCTTTAAACTTAGCGATTTTCTAAAAATTTCGAAATATTTTAAGATCTTATACACAATTAGGTGCTGTTCAGGACGTAATAACTTTTGGGTCAGAAATATGTTTAAAGATGTTCTTTTAGATTACTATCCATTTGTTTTTTTCCCTTATTAAATTAGTCGTGTAGTTCCTTGCAAGAAAAATAAAATCTGTCTCTATTGCAAAGAATAGCAGAAGTGGGCATAAATTATTAGATAACTCATACAGAAAAATAAAAATAAGATAACAGTTTTTTTGCGGACTATTTGCGGGAATAAAAGGTTAAACTAAATCTCTAAATGATAACCGTAACAATATTTCATAAAATAATAATTTAATCAGAATCAACAAGAGTGGGGAGCAAAAAGAAAACTTAAGACGAAACAGAATAGACACAAAATCTAAACAAATTATTATTTTTTTTTTAGAAAGCTCTTTAACATGCTATTTCAGTACTCTAGAAAGCTATTTAATAGAACTTTTTTCACATTCTTAAAACTACTTAAAAAAATGTTTTAAAGAAAGTTAATGTAGAAATCTGTTAAAACTTTGCCAAAAGTTATTTTAACAAAGTTTTTTTTTTTTTTTTTTTTTTTTTAGAGTTTTAGAAAACTATTTCGGAAAATTCTTTCGAAAAGATACCGTAGCTTCCTACATAAATAACTTTTTATTGGATAGAAAAAGAGCTTTATTGTACAAAATTATGTGAAATAATTTCTATAATGATACTTAAAAAGTTATTATTAACAATAAGAGTTGTGTTTTAGAAAGCTATCTTTGTTTTTCGAATGCTACTTTAGAATAAGTTTTCAGTTTTTTTAAAAAGCTTTTTTTCACTTTTATAGAAAACTATTTCAGATAGTTACTTTACCCTCAAGAGAAAGCTATGTTGAGAAGAAAATTTTAAGTACGCTACTTGAGGTGAGTGAAGAGCAGAGTATGTTTGTTTTATATGGAAACTTTCATTTCTGGTTTAGTGTGTTTGTGTGTTCTTTTCCTTTTTGTTTCTCAAAAAAAAAAAAAAATGTCAAAAAGTGTATAATTTGCGTGTGTGTCACTGCCTTCTTTAAAGAATTCATTCTTTAAAAGTGCCTCTGCTCTTTTCTCACACATTCATTAACTGATTAAGTATGAAAGTAGCAGTCCTCCCGTAGTACGAAATCGGCATCAGTCCTGAATCTCGAAGCGGGGAAGGGACTCACCTGGCACAGCTGCTTTGTTGCGCTTCTCCTCCCTTCTGACGTAGAAACAGGCCCCTACGAGCACCAGGAAAATGATACCGACAGAGCCTCCCAGGGGTGCGATCACCGGGAGACGAAGGTAGATGGGGGTGTCCTCGCCCCTCTCCACGATCGGGTGAGATGACATGTCCGATAGCGCTGCAAGGGAATGGAATTATTATTTCATGGTCATGGAAGAGGCACGCAAACAACACACTAACATCGATAACGACTTTGACACAGCAACACCCCAAATGTGCCAGCCTAGCTGGTACATTACAACAAAAACAATAATCTTTACAAAATCCAGAAGACAGCAATTTCGCAATCATGTTATAAATAGCATTTTTAGAACTCAAAACTTTCTGTCAATGCAAAATCTTCATTTTTTAAATGCATTACTAACTACCAGGGCAGCTAGATTAGCTTCCTGCGCCATGTTGATGCATAACGTCCCCCCCCCCCCCAACGTTTACCTCCTTATGATGTTATATTATTTGATATAATTTAATGTTCATAAGATTTTAAGACATACTACGTTCGTCTTCAGTCAAAATTCTCGTTAGGGTCATTCCATTTTAAATCAACAAATGGGGTGCGCATCACCATTTTTGATTTTGATGAAAATTTGCATGTGTATTCCTTTTACTTTCCAGAGCTCAAAATAGTGTTCATTTTATTTTAAAAAAATTTACCCTTTGATATATAGGCCCTTTTTGTTGTTGGCAACAGCGAAAATCGGGCGTTTTGATGCTTTGCCTCATGAACTATAACTTTTTTTCTATCAAAGATTTTGAGCTCAACTATAGCTCATTGGAAAGCTAAGAAAAAGATCTTTTTATATATGCTATCAATAAATTTCAGATTTTAAAAAAATACTTATTTTTTCAAGGTCAAAGTCCACGACGAAAATGACATTTTTTACTACTTTCGAACATTAAAAAACCCATGAAGGGTTCAAAGTAACAAGCCGATTTTTTCATCATATATTCATAGTCATGGTTACTTACTGTATAAAAAAAATTGGCTTGTTATTCCACCCCCTTTATGAGATATGCCCCCCCAAAGTTGTAAATTTTTTAAAAAATCCAATTTTCAACGCTAAAAAAATGCATGTGGGGGGCAAGATAAAAAATTTTTTACATGTGGTATTTTAAGTACTTTTTACGAGCTTTCTAATAAAACAAAAGTTGCTTTGTTATTCAAAGGCGTTTGGCAGATATAAGGGACTGAACTTTCAAAAAATTGCACAAAAACAACACGATTATTTTCATTTTTTTACAACTTTTTTTTTTATTTAAATGTAATTATATACCTTATTCTTTGCCTTAAATGCTAAAAAAAGACTAAGAAGAGCAATGAAGAAGCATATTTAAAGTTTTATAAGATAATTTAATATTTTTAACACCTGGGAATATAGAATACCACTAAACTTGTCTGATTTTTAAACATCTGATTGCTACCTACAACAGGACTGAGCATTTCTCAACTTGTCCAGGTTTGTTCATACCATGTGGTCATCCTTGTTCTGACTTGCTCTCACATGTGTATCTTAGTTGTCTTTCAAATTCTGAAAGAAGTAGGTTGTTGAACTAGTGTTTCTGCTAGTGTTTTCTGCTGTGGTTCTGCTTTTCATTTCAAGTTCATTCATATTCACAGAATGTTTTGTTAAAGGTAAAAGAAGAAATTCTTTAGAATCATTAAATATAAATTTAAATTTGTCTTTCTACATGTAAACTGTGAATAAGTTATGGATAACCCTAAATGCTCCATAGGAGTTTTTGAGAATGATGATTGTAATATTTTAAGTTACAGTAGGCAGTCTACTGTAAATAGTATTTCCGAGTACAGTGATGATGATAAAACTTTACTGCACTTGAGTACTGGGTGTAAAACTATTGAAACTGTTTGTACCTACCATGCAAAAAAATTTCTTGCCAAGTTTTGCCATCTTTATGGAACTTCTTGCTGGTAGGTACAAACAGTTTCAATAGTTTTACACCTAGTTCTCAGGTTCAGTAAAGTTTTATCATCATCACTGTACTCAGAAATACTATTTACAGTAGACTGCCTACTGTAACTTAAAATGTTACAATCATCATTCTCAAAAACTCCTATGGAGCATTTAGGGTTATCCATAAGTTATTCCCAGTTTGCATGTAGAAAGACAAATTTAAATTTATATTTATGGATTCTAAAGAATTTCTTCTTTTACCTTTAACAAAACATTCTGTGAATATGAATGAACTTGAAATGAAAAGAAATCACATCAGCTTCACAAGATTTTACAGCAGAAACACTAGTTCAACAACCTACTTCTTTCAGAATTTGAAAGACAACTAAGATACACATGTGAGAGCAAGTCAGAACAAGGATGACCACATGGTATGAACAAACCTGGACAAGTTCAGAAATGCTCAGTCCTGTTGTAGGTAGCAATCAGATGTTTAAAAATCAGACAAGTTTAGTGGTATTCTATATTCCCAGGTGTTAAAAATATTAAATTATCTTATTAAACTTTAAATATGCTTCTTCATTGCTCTTCTTAGTCTTTTTTTAGCATTTAAGGCAAAGAATAAGGTATATAATTACATTTAAATTAAAAAAAAGTTGTAAAAAAATGAAAATAATCGTGTTGTTTTTGTGCAATTTTTTGAAAGTTCAGTCCCTTATATCTGCCAAACGCCTTTGAATAACAAAGCAACTTTTGTTTTATTAGAAAGCTGGTAAAAAGTACTTAAAATACCACATGTAAAAATTTTTTTATCTTGCTCCCCACATGCATTTTTTTAGCGTTGAAAATTGGATTTTTTAAAAAATTTACAACTTTGGGGGGGCATATCTCATAAAGGGGGTGGAATAACAAGCCAATTTTTTTTATACAGTAAGTAACCATGACTATGAATATATGATGAAAAAATCGGCTTGTTACTTTGAACCCTTCATGGGTTTTTTAATGTTCGAAAGTAGTAAAAAATGTCATTTTCGTCGTGGACTTTGACCTTGAAAAAATAAGTATTTTTTTAAAATCTGAAATTTATTGATAGCATATATAAAAAGATCTTTTTCTTAGCTTTCCAATGAGCTATAGTTGAGCTCAAAATCTTTGATAGAAAAAAAGTTATAGTTCATGAGGCAAAGCATCAAAACGCCCGATTTTCGCTGTTGCCAACAACAAAAAGGGCCTATATATCAAAGGGTAAATTTTTTAAAAATAAAATGAACACTATTTTGAGCTCTGGGAAGTAAAAGGAATACACATGCAAATTTTCATCAAAATCAAAAATGGTGATGCAACAACTTTTTTGAAAATTTGTTGATTTAAAATGGAATGACCCGTTATCATTATTATTACTGTTTCATATCAACCACGTTTTATAACAATGGGTTTCATTTTTAATCATTTGGGATAAATCGTTTTGAATTTGAGTAAAAATTTGGAGATTTTTCTCAATTTCTTCAAAATCCCTTTGTCAAACCTTATGTAAATTAAAACTAATGAAGTCTGAAAAATTACGAATCTATCGGTACCTGGTTTGACTTTTAGTTCATTGGCTTTCAAAAGAAAGAAGCAGGACATAGATAAATAGAAAGATACTCGGTTTTTAATATAAGCAAATTATTCGTATTATTGATGTTGCTGCTTTTAATATTGTATTTCAAAGCTCCGTACACCTTTTTTTTTTTGGAAAAGGGGCCTTTCTATTTTAAAAATGAAAAAGCCTTTCCTATCCAAAAAAAGATAGCAAGAAAATTCTATCCTTTTTTAGTTGCATCATTACTTTAAAATACAAAATACAATATTCTGTATTTCCAAGGAGTATCATGCTTGGGCGAATTTCAATTCATTTTCAAGACTTTTTTTTTCTCGGACAGAAGACATTGTTTAACAATAACTCTTACGTGTTACGTAGTGACAATAAAATGGTTCGAAAATACCAAAGAGCAAAATGAACTTTAATGACTTGCATCCCTGTCTGAGGCCTCATAAACAAAAGATCCATGAACAAACAATAGAAGACGCGTTTCCGCAAAACTACAACTAATGATTGACGAAAAAAGAAGAAAGAAACCTAAGACTTAATTACTTCCAAAGTTGAAGTACTTGTCGAGAACCCTCATGAGTCAGCATACCATTCCTCTTTCTTTTGGTTTTTCCCTCTTTATCTTGCTAGGGAGGTAGATAATTTGATACAATCTACCAGAAGACTTTTGTGGCATTATTTGTAAGAGAGATTGTGCTATTGTTGGATATCCGTGAGCTTTATAGAACGGAGCAGTCATAATGACTATAATGAAGACAGCATGATTTGAAATAAAAAAAAATGTAGTATTTTTTTATGGTTATAAGTCATGGTTGGACTTTTTTATTTTAATCATTGATACTTTCTTTTTAGATTTTCTGTTTCACTCAATTTATGTTATTTTAAGGTTAAACTTTATCTACCTATTCTTAAATATAACGCAGCTACCAATTATTGCATTTTTTTATTACTTAAGGAGCAAAAATTTCTTTTTGTGTGAAATTATAAGCAACTCAATTTATGAGCCAGAAAAGGCTAGAAGGTTCTTCAAGTCATAATGAAATTTGTTACGTACACAATATAAATCATTTAGTTTGTACCTAGATACAAAGCATTTATGTATGGATTCTGTAATGTATTGATAATATTTTATACTGATTGGTGATAGGTTATGCTTTTATTCAGTTGTGTTCTTTCAAAGGCAAAATGATATTTTTTTAGAAATCATCACTTCCATTGCCATTACGACGAAAAAGTATGAGTAAATTCAAATAGTTGCAGTTAAGTTTTTTGAAACTTTAAAGTTTAATTATTAATTTAAATACGCAGTATTTATTTATTAATTGAAAAATATGTTTAAAAAACATCACAACCTCAATATTTTACATTAGAAGCTTAGTGATATTCAAAGAATTGAAACAGCTTTTTATTTTAAAGTAAAAGAAGTGGAATTGCATTGTCAGTAAAATGCTTCCAAACTACCCAAAAACGATAAAGTTTACAAATACTTTTGTACTGTTGATGTAGAGAAGAATACAACGTTAAGGAGGCACAAATAAGCAGGGATACTGCAATGCATTAGTTAAATGAAGGGCGTAGTAAATAAGGGTAGTAAATAAGATAAGGGCGACACAAATAAGCAGTATCCCTGCTTATTTGTACCTCCTTAACGTTGTATTTTTCTCTACATATACCTAAAAACGTTCTTGAAAATTTAATGAACCGGAATTTCTCAATATACAGTCTGCCCTGCATCTCTTGGTGGAAAACTGCGAAGTTAGTATTCTTATCTTGAAAACGGGAGGAGATAGTGGCAAAAAGTGATATACAAAGTTTAAACGTTATTAACAAAGTCGATTTAGTACAAAAAGAACAAAGTATAAAACAGTTCAATCAAGCATTTGTTTTTTCGTTTTTTCCTACACTATGACATTAAAAATCGATATGTAAAGAAATAAAACAACGGAAACATTTCTGCAACAATATACCGTCATTTAACACTAGCGGTACCCTCACGGCTTTGCCCGTGGTGTAAAATTAAAAGTTCATTTGATAATACATTGATATCGCAGAAAGAACACTCAGTTTAGTTATGATTCAACTATAATTCCTTAAAAATATGATATAAAAATAAGCCAAAAAAGAAAATAAGAACAACTTTGTTGCTCATAGAAACCAACAGAAATTTTACCAAAGTTTAAAAGAAGAAGGAAGTTTTCTTTCCTAGCTTTAAACACAAAATAATACATTTTTCGAAATGAAACATTTTAGAAAGAACGTTACAATACCGCAATTTATACGAGATTTTTATAATTTACCGAGTTTTAATTCCTTAAAAACTGAGAAAAAAAGCAGCGATTTTTTTCAACAGTTAAAATATTTCATTTAACTCATTTTAATAATGCTTGGAGTTTGGATTGCTACAAAAACAAATCTATGGTAAAAATTATTAAGGAAAAAAACCGAAACAAATAAAAGATATAAAAACGTAACCATGGTAACAACATGAAAAGTTTATTTCCTTTGATGAAATAATTCATTTCATCTTTATTTTCAAATTTTATACTCTCTTAATCAATTAAAATTTCTTGGCTTACTCAAGGCAAGCCTTGAATTCTGGGATTCTATAAACAATTATTAGAGCTCTTCTAATGCTCGTAGAACCTTCGAACTGACATAATTTTTAGCAGAATATTCCAAGCTTTCGAATAACATAAGACTTGAAAATGTGTATGAAGTATTTCTACCTCATTTTATTCTATTTGTATGAAAAATGAGCTAAGAATTAGAATAGAAAAAGAACAAAATAGAATTTTCGAAAAAAAAAAAAAATGCTTCGTAGTGCACACACCCATGCTATAAACTAATTTTGTGCCAAATTTTATGAAAATCGATCGAACGGTTTTGGCGCTACGCGGATCACAAACAGATAGAAAGACAGAAAGAAGAAAGATAGACCGACCTTCAGCTTTATTATTAGTAGAGATAGAGATTGTGGGGACGTAAAGGCAAATATTTCTCCTTCGTTCAAGTTTTTTAACGTAACAATGCAGAAATCAGTAAAAAACAAATGCACGTTATTACCGCAGTTTTGGATTTACCATGTTGCAACTGTCGCAATTATGAAGGGCCATCACAACATACTGGCCCCGAAGGAGATCATACTATCAGTATCTCAAATTTTTTTATTCTAAAAGTGATTACGGGGTCCCCAAAAGTACAACGCGACAGGCGGCCAAACATGTAAATCCAAAATTGTTAAACCATTCTGTTCTTTTCATTAATGCTTAAAAGGTGTCTCTTCTTCAACAACAATGCTCTAAACTTTGTAAAGCACTTCTTTGCTCTCTCTCGCTCGGTTTTTGCGATAGGAACGTGAACTCCGTAGTTTTATACCAGGTGGCGCCATAGTTCGTTTTATTCAACAGCGCATTGCAGCTTTTGTATATCTAGACACAACTTTTATGAATTTTGCAGCAGCCGATCCTCGGTTTAAAGGATGGGGAGGAACTTAGGAGACACCCTGTATTTATGACACATTTTTGATTTATTTATATTTTTTATTCAGTATACTGGAAAATCATTCATTATCATCATCATCATAATCACAAGAATTATCATTATTGTTATCATTATTTTTATTATTATTACTAACATCATTTAATTATTATTTGAGTTAAGTAATGACACTATTTTCCTCACCTCCACCTTCCGTCCTGACCGTGAGGACGTCGCTGGGGTCGCTGTCTCCGGCTTCCGAAGTTACACGCATGTAGAGCTGGTACCTTGTGCCCTCACGCAAACTGGTCAACGTGTATTCGTTCTCTGCTGTTCGAGGTACTGTCAGTTCACTCCACGGGCCATATTCGTCTTTATAGTACAGCGTGTAGTCTAAAGTAAATAAATAAATAATGAAATCATTAATAAAAAATATAAATAACATATTATGACAATAAATACTACTATCAAAGAAGAAACATAAACATAATAATGAACAAAAATTAAGCAGACAGAGTAGCAGTAGATGTAAGAAAAGTTATAGATCAAAGTTAAATAATTACAAATTGTATAATTTCTATCCTATCTTAAAGGAGAGAATGAGGAAAAAAATCTTTTCACATAAAATTTATTTCATTATTCAATTCACATGCAACTAATTACGACAGTACATGTACCAACCACTGAAATTAATTTTAGAAAACTTTTAATTTCGCAGTGTTGAAATTTGACACATAAAGCCGCGAAGAAATCTTAAGTCAATGATTCGCAAACTTTTGAGTCATTGACCAATGAAAGAATTTTACCGAGGTCAGTAAAACACTAGAAAATCCCGCTAAACTCTTTAAGAAAACCCTTTTTTTCCCTTTTTGTAAAAATGTGCAGTAAAATAAAATTTTACAGCCAGCTTTCATTAGCTTTGCAGTATATAGTGCAACTTGAATAATTCGAAGTTGATCATCCACAAGTGAAATTTAAAAATAAAATTGATTTCATGGGACTAAGAGAAATCGTTTTCTTATCCACGATTCGGAATACGTTAGAGTTATTTGAATAGCACTGCAAAAGGAAGCGAGTTTTCTTTTGAGGAGAAAAAATCAAGCTAAGGAAAATTTCTTCTCAAGTATCATAAAATAAACTGTACAAAGCAATATTTGACTAATAAATTATACAGCCAAAAAAAAAAATACAACAGTAAAATGACTGATGATTAAGAAATAGCAAATGACACTTTATGCGAAGGGTGCGCTTAATGTTAAACTGTCAATAAAAGACATATTTATTTTAAGTTATTCAAAATTATTTTTAAATTACCTCGTTCCAAAGTATTTTAGGTAGGTGGGAATGGAAATCTCTGTAGTTGTATTACTTGACTTCTAATTCATAGTTAAAATTGGAAAACAAAGAGAAACATAATTTATCCAGATAACAATGCGGCCGGCCGTTTCGAGAAAGAGAGAGATGTGTAAAGAAAGCGAGTTAGTAAGGGATAATCTTTTTTTTTTTTCTTTCAACAACTTTTGCTATCCATTACTGAACTATTTCAGTGATAAGCATCAAATCTCTTTACTCTTTCCAGTTGATTTTCTTTTACTGTAAAATGCCATTGCACTTACATTATCAAGTTTCATGTATAGGCTGTGCCGGAGCTGATCAATCCAGCCAAATTGTTTTCGATCTGCACATTTAACTGGCTATGAAATATGTGGCGACGTTTAAAATGGTACTATAGTGCTCCATAAGTAGTAAGTCTTTGGTGCACACCAAAGAGTTTTCTTCTTTTCATTAATCAAAAATTGACCGCTAAGGGAAAAACTTTGCAAACGACTTTTAAATACTTAATTACATTTATCTTCACACTCACATGTGCACCTAGCACTATATTCTCTTATTTAACTTGTTAAAATATCCCTCTCATTCACAACAATTATTGTCATGGAGCTAGAGGAGGAAAAACTACGAAATGTACTCTAAACAAATATTTTTTTTTGCAGTTATCACGCATTCATTTGCTGCTCAAATTCCTTCTAGTTAAATATTCTAAAACCAGTCACATTCCGAAATACTCGTCATGGTATTCTCATCTCGCGCACATGCTCCGCGGTACGTAATCCTGACAGCAAAATACCGCAACAGGTTATTTAACCACCTGCCTTCAGCATGCGTCTTAAAACCGGTTAGCAGCTGATCGAAGTCGCTCTCCCAACTAAATTATCGGTACGGGGCAGGTGTTAATTGCGAGTTTCAGTTTATGTGAACTATAAACTAAATAACCTGTCTATTTGTCTCAAGGCAACCGACATTTTTTATGAATGTGTTTGTTTAGTTTCAGCTCTGTAATTATACAGTCTCATTTACTGGGGCATAGTTATCAATCATTTTTAAACACATAATTTCAGACTTCTTAGTAGGGACTACGAGATCAATGTAAACGATGTCTCTTGAATTATTAGACAGGTTAAAAAGTCATTTTTTGCGAAAAAATTGCAGCAATGTAATTTTGATTTTGCATTTTAAAAGTAGAAGTAACACAAAAACCAGCGCGTTTAGATTTCAAATTTTATTCATTTGAAATACATTTTCAGTTATAGAACCCACAAAAAAGTGTTCATTCACATGTAGACACAAACACGGAAATTCTTTAACAATAAGAAAAATCGGCTCAGCACTTCTTAATATGTTCACGTCTATCAAAACAAGAATTTTTTTACAAAATTCAACTATCTTCTTTATAGGTACAATTTTAGTCTAGAAGAAAATAAAAAGTCCAGGAAGAGAAACTTAAAATCGTTACGGAGTAGTCTAAAAATTTATAGCAAATTGAGCAAATTGTTTTTTTTTTTTCTACCCTTTTTTTAAGTAAGAAAGAAGAATTAATAACGCGTCAGGTTGGGATTCTTTTTAACAGTTCGCTTATGCTTTCTTAATAGCTAGTCTTTTTTTTTTTTTTTTAATCACTCACAATCTTCACTACGCAGAGCATTTTCTTCTCCAGCAAAAAGAACCAAGGATTTATATTCAGTACAGAAGTAGCTCGTGAATAAATAAGGGGAAGAAAACGTGGAGTTGCTTACGTGCGGGGGATGCTGTGGGTGCTACTTTATCGTCTTCCGTTTTGGGAGTGGCTGGGGTCTTGTGCTTCCACTTGAGTCGAATGCTAGATCGAGACTGAAAATCTACCCACAGGAAAGGAGGAGAAGGGGGATCTGGAAGAAAAAGGAAAAGATCAAATAAACATGTTTTTTCTGTTTTCTTTAGTAGTATCAACAAAATGAAGGAAAGCTAGAATATTTGTTAGCAAGTGAATTGATATGGATTAAATCAAAGTCGAAAATATCTTCGCAATTTCCGAAAGTTTGTAGTGTCATTTTTAAAAATTTCTTCCTATCTCATTACTATAAATTGCGCTCTAAGAATTCTTTCACGGTAATAGTATTTTTTGATTAAAATTTTTTTTTCACTTTCTTTCGAGAGTTATTTTTTTCCCTAATGTATTCAAAAAGAAAAGTTTCTAATGTATTTTTATTGCTTATTAAACATTTTCTGCTTCTTAATTCCTCGTTGAAGATTTGCTTCTAACAATACTTATTATGAGCTTAGGTGCTAAGTCATGATGCCAACTGAAGCATTTAACACTATTTTGCACTCTTGTTTGTTTTAGCAATTTGTGATGTCAATATATTTTTTGTGCCATTAATCTTCGCTGAAAATAGGGGTCCACTTCATGGCGCATACTGCGCCATTTAGAATGCGTCTCCCTGTGAGCGCCCGTGCTTAGATATAATCAATTAAGCATTTGTCACACGCGTGATAGGAAATTCAGGCTTAATACAGTGTCTCCATTATTAAACGACCCGACTTTAAAGTTATATAGCGATAAAACTTTTGCTCAGCAATTGACGAAATATTGTGTAGAGCCTAATGATGGGATGGGGATTTGTTTGAGTGAATGAAAAAAATAGTTCACAATTTCGCCACAAGAGGGCGTTTCAGTTGAATGCATATTTACGACTGGAAGGTAATATTTAAATGTTACCATTTTTTTATCTCATTGGCTAGGCTCCTCCACCTTTAGCCATCGTTTTGAAAATGTCCTCAAAAATTACTTCTCAGAAGAAAATAGTTTGTGGTGCCGGTCCAGAGATCAGTAAACAATCTCGTGACTACAATTCATGTTACTTCCCTCGTCGGAGGTAATAAAAACGTATGGCAAATCAAGATTTGCGAGATGTTTCCCAAGAACTTTACCGGATCTTAAGGGGGCACGTTTGACTATATTCATTACAAAACACAATCTGGCGGAAAGTTCGGACCTTTTTTATTTTTTATTTTTAACCCAAACAGGGGCGGCCCAAGCACCGGACATTCCGGACCCTTGTCCGGGGCGGCAAATTTTAGGGGCGGCATTTTGATTCGAATATCTAAAATAAATTTTTGTTTAAGAAAAGAACATGTATAAAACTATTTAACAAACATAATTCTTTTTGTAGCTTGGAATCTTGAAAAGTATGAATGTAGCGATATTTAAGTGCGTTAAATCACTTCAACACATCATTTTTGGCTATTGTAACATTGCCTATTCCTATTAAAATAAACGAATCTTTAGAAACTGTAGTCTCAAGGTAGACATTTAAAAAAACAAACTAACTACAGTTGATAGCTTTTTCAAGCATGTAAAGATTTTGAAATTGTTGATAGGAGACAGGGGCGCCCCGTACATAGTTTTATTGGGAGGAGAAAAATTCTCAACTCACCAAATAAAGCGATAAATTCTACTGAATCCAAATTATCAGTGAAATTTTGCCTAATAAGAAACTTTCTAGGAAGTCACAATGTCCTCCCATCGGGGCACCCGTGATGAAATATTTGGAAATTATATTGATTGATGGGAATTACGACATATAAATGCCCTTGATCTAGCACAGAGGTCGTACACCTACAGGTTCTGAGAATAAAGCGCTGAAAATAATCTGCAGAAAACGTGAAAAAGATTTTTTTTTTTTAAAGTTATTTTTAAAGATTTCTGAACAATGTTGGAAGGCTGAAGAAAAAAAAACTGAATTTTATCTTCAATATGATCTGCAGAAAATCCACAAAATGTTTTTTTTTTCTCTATGACTATTCTGCTGTTTTTTTGAAGCTTGTTCCAAATATGGTTAAATTTTTTTTTAGATTTTTAAAAGCTTATTTTTTGCTTGGAAATTCGAAAAGCGCTCAGCTAATGATCACTATTTGCTCAATCATAGGGCTAAACTTTAAATAAAATTTCAATTTTTATGAACTATCAAATATTTTTAAATATTTCCAAATCATTTTTTGAAATATTTTCCTACTCAGAAAGAAAAATTATCTACTTTTTACAGCTGACACCTCTGGACTCTTGATAATTGAAAGAGAACAACAAATGGATATAACTACTGACAAGAGGGGCTGGAAAATAACTGACATACAGTTTTTCTACAGCCTTTGAAAATATATAAGTCTTTAAAACTCCTTGAAAAGTGCTACAACTTTTTTTCTCATCAAATGTATTAACCATTAGTTTTCCGAATTTCCGGGATGTCACTCTCCTGATTTCTAAGTCTTTACACCATTTCTCTCAAACCATTTTATGCATTTTTTCCCTATTGATCATGTTACATTTAGTACAGTGTTGTGTTGGTCGGTGGGTTGGAGCGACGATCAAACATTAATTACATACCGAAAGACGATGTGAGCAAGAGACTGTGTTTTCTTTTCTCCTCCCAAAAGCTGCCCTTTTTCTCCTTCGATTAATGTCAACGATTTGCGTAATCACAAGCACAAGCAATTTCTATTTAGATAGATTTGAATTTGCAAAAGAAGGTAAAATATTTAAATAGTTTTTGTTTGCATACTTTTCTCCTGATATTTTTTTAGTCTTAATTACTCCTCATTCGGCCTCAAAATGCATAATTTTAGATCTCTTTTTCAATTTTTTTTTTTCGGGGGAGAAAACCTCGAACCCCCTGAAATTGCAGATATTCGAAACTCCATTTAAAGTGGTCAGTGCATTATTTTCTTCATGCTCATCCAACTTCAAATTTTATGAAAAACACACACACGCAAAAAGGAAAAAGAGAAAAGACAGCAGGGGCATTAAAAAAAGGGAAGAAACATGAGGGTCTGTATCAGCTAAAAGAGACACTTATGTGAGAAAAACGGCCAGTTTGCTTCCAACAAAGTTTTCCGGACCGAAAAGGGGTTCCATATCTAAAACAGCGTATGGTCTCATTTGGTCCAAATCTTACCCTGAATATCGGATTTTACTCTCTTACGCTGTTTTTAATTCACAACATCTATTTATTGGCTCGTATTTATCAGCAATTTTCTTCTTTTCAAACTTTAAAACCGCGAAGAGTTGCGGCATTTGGCATTTTTGTCCGGGGCGGCAAAACTGCTAGGGCCGCCCCTGAACCCAAACGAATTTCAATCCCTTCATTATATTGTAAACACAAAATTTCGTTAATTTCTGAGCAAAAGTTTCTCTGCTAGGCAACTTTAAAGTAAGGTCGTTTAATTATGGACACAATGTACTTAAGAAAGTCTCCAGATTCTGCTTTTTTTCTGTCACCTGTATCAGAAGTCTTTGACACTACGTCTTGCGACGCAGGACCACTACCCGCGCTGTTGAAGGCTTGCACGATGACTCTGTATTCAGTGGCTCTTTGCAAATTGGTCAGCCGATACTCTTCTTCCCCCTGCTTGCTGAACTCCACCGTCTTGAAGGAATAGGGATCGCTGCTCGACGACACCTGATAACCGATGTAGTAGCCTTTCAACTGGCCATTCCACTGATCTCGGGGTGGTGTCTGAAATGGTAATAAGAGGAGATGAAGATGCTTGTTTGGAACCCCATAAACACTGCTTTTGCAATAATGCCAATACCAAAAGGAAAAAAATAACCCAAATTTTTGAGTCTGCTGTCACTCATTGCACATCTATGTAAAGTTCTAACAAGGCGTAATGTATTTACTGAATATTCGATGTGGTATGATGCTGCTAGAAAAGTCTAGGTAATCTTAACTGTCTCAACTAAATCTGTGTAAAATGGCATAGTTTCTGCAACTAAGCATATATTTAAGATACTATTTAGTTTTCCACTATGCGACGTAGTAGCTTTGTCGGAGAAGTTTCACAAACTTTCTCTCTCCGTGCAAATAAAGTATGCATACCATCTTTAACTCTAAAGAAAACAAGAAGTTCTGTCAAGAACTAAACGAGCCTACTTTCCCGTACATCGACATCGGCATTCTAGCATCTGATCATTATTCTCTTGATCATCTGAGACTAAACATTATGTCAAACATACCTTTTTAGCACTTAAAGCTGATTTCTAAAAGCAAAATATACCCCTCTCATCAGATGAAATAGAGACATAAAAAGTAAATAAATGAATAAATGAAGTTTTGTCGCACCTTTTAAAGAATGTAACTGTTACAGTTCTTCCGTAGAAAAATTCCTCAATCGTTTAAAAAAAAAAAAAAAATTAAAAGTACAAAGTACATCAAAACACATTTTATCAAAGAAAGGAAAAAAAACTCGTCCGTCGATAAAATGTCTCGATTTTCACTTTTAAACCGTTGCCAGTTGTTAAATATAAATAAAGAATAAAATGCCCTCGTGAATGAAACACTTTTGTTACAAAAAAAAATCGTCTTCCAAAAAAAAAAAAAAAAAATGATAGTAATAAATAAAATAACACAAATGAATAAATAAACAAAAAATCGTCTGCACAGTCAGTCATTTTTTTCTGAGTCTGCATTTCCGCCATGTTTGTGGAGTCGGAGTCGGAATCAGAGTCCTCGCAGAGGATTATTCAGAAAAGTACTTTACAAACATTATTTATCAAAACCATTTTTTTAAAAAGTTAGTTTGAAGGAAATCCGACTTTAAGTTCCAGGATCAACATTCAACTTAAATTCTCCGTAGGCGCTAATGTTAAATTTTTTTCTGAACTGTTCAATATTGAACGAAAAATGGTTCAAACCAAAAAGCGAAATAAGGGAAAGAACCTCTCCGAGATCTTTCAAACAAAAAAAAGTTTATTCCATTCGGATGGTTCACTCAGAAGTTATTAGGTGGGGAAAGGTTGCTTGAACGGTTCAATGTTGAACGAAAAAATGTTCAAATTGAAAATTTAAATACTGTAATGAAGTATCCTTGCTGAGATCCTTCGAACAAAAAAAAAAGTTTATTTAAATCGGACTGTTCACTCAAAAATTATTAGGGGTGACAGCTTGCTTGAGCGGTTCAATGTTGAACGAAAAATTGTTCAAATCGGAAATGTAAATACGGGAATGAAGTATCACTGATAAGATCTTTTGAACAAAAAAAAGTTTGTTGAAATCGGACTGTTCACTCAAAAGTTAGCATCGCGGGACAGGTTGTTTGAACGGTTCAAAGTTGAACCAAAAATTGTCCAAATCGAAAAATCAAATATGGGAATGAGCTGCACTCACTGAGATCTTTCGAACAAAAAAAAAATTATTCCATTCGGACGGTTCACTCAAAAGTTATTAGGTGGAGAAAGGTTACTTAAATGGTTCAATGTTGAACCAAAAGTGTTCAAATTGAAAATTTAAATACGGTAATAAAGTATCCTTGCCGAGATGTTTCAAACAAAAAAAAGTTTGTTTAAATCGGACTGTTCATTCAAAAGTTATTAGGGGTGACAGCTTGATTGAGCGGTTCAATGTTGAACGAAAAATTGTTCAAATCGGAAATGTAAATACGGGAATGAAGTACCCTTGAAAAGTTCTTTCCAACAAAAAAAAGTTTGTTCAAATCGGACTGTTCATTAAAAAGTTAGTATCGCGGGACCGGTTTTTTGAACGGCTCAAAGTTGCACCAAAAATTGTTCAAATCGAAAAATCAAATATGGGAATGAGCTGTACTCGCCGAGATCTTTCCAACAAAAAAAAGTTTGTCCAAATCGGAATGTTCATTCAAAAGTTATTAGGGGGGGACAGACAGACCGACCGACCGACCGACCGACCGACACACAAATTCCCCATCTCAATACCCTACTTTCAAATTTTTAATTTTTCGATATTCATTTCACCTTTTTATTTTTTTAACTTGGCGATATTTTTTGGACTTGGCGATATTTTTTAACTTGGCGATATTTTTTGGACTTGGCGATATTTTTTAGATGCATTAAGCTACTTTTAATACTTTTTTCGTCTTTCTTTTATTTTTAACGGGAAAGTAGGCTAAAAAAGACCCTTTGTTCAAGATAACCATCGTATTTGTATGAAGCTGAGAGAGAAAATGTACTTTTCTCGTAAAGATGAAAACGGTGTTTTAAAGGAGAAATTGTAGGAGACGGGGGGTAAGTAAGGAATGAATGTAGACCTCTTGAAGAATTCTGCATTATCAGGAGGTTGATTTGATCTATATAAGTCGGTTTAGATAGTATTACTACTATCTACCAGTTACTTGACGTAGTTTTATTTCTATATTTAATGTATCGCAAATCCGTTGAGCATTTTCGAAACTTATAAATAGTGAATTCTGCTTAGCAAGAATCTGAGAGAGTGTCACGCCTGTGATTCATGACCTCTCAGATTTTTTCCAAAAAATTACCAAATGTTTATTATCTTATTGAAAGACCAAATCCAGAATGTTTTGCTCTATAG